>JAADWA010000038.1:0-85921 GCA_023335935.1 Pythium phragmiticola | reverse complement strand
GGTCGCCTTCCTTGTTGGTCGTCATCTGGATGGGCTCGGTCGACCCCGTGAGCTTGACGTTGGGCGGCAGTTCGATCTCGTGGACACTCTTGAGCGCTTGATCGGGTGTCGGCATCTCCGGTACACGCGCAGTCGATCCGATGTCTGCGGCGTTGGTAATTCCAACAGCGATGCATGTGGCGGCGGCGATGATCGCAGAGAACTTCATTGCTGCAGTCGAGAGTGCTGTTGGGAAGGTGAGGGACTTGCGCAGTGGATCGCTGGATGCAAAGTGAAGATTGTGAAAGCTCGGCTGCATTCATCCCTCCGGAGCCAGCCCTTTCTGAGTAATATCCACAGTGTGCAATACCGGGAAACTTGCGCGCGCTGGTGAATCCAAGAGCATTTCCCCTGACAGGAAATCTCCGAGAGATACCATGGCTCATGGTCCATGGAATCATGTCAACTTCAACTCTGGGTTACGCGTAACCGCCCTTGCGCACCTAAGCACCCTTGATGCGAACCTAGCAAAGATGTTTCGCGAAGGTTGCGCGAGTTGCCAGTGACATCAGTGCCAGCCAATCCGAAAGGGGACCTCCACCCACGCGCAGCCATCTCCCCGAACATTGGAAACCGAGATCGAGCGAAGATGGACCCCAACCAACGTACGTAAATGCGCGTCTTCTAGCGACCCACACGACAAACTACTGCGAGGAATCTATGCCCCTAGATCTGCTTCATGGGGTCGCTGTAAATTGCAGTAATCTCACGCGTTTTTGGTCTCTGAAAATGACAGCAAAGAAGACGTCGTTGAACCCGACTGCGCGCGCGTTCACGTTCAACCCGACAGCGTCGACGTGGACGCCGCCGTCGTACGGCGCACCGCCGCCGCCGCCTCCTCCGCCACCGCCGCCTCCGCCAGCGTTCAACGTGGCCATGCCCGTGCCCAAGAAGGGCAGTGCGTTTGCGGCGAGTGCGATCCCGGCTCCTCCGCCCGCGGCCCCTGCGCCGTCGTCACCCGCGCCAGCGAGCCCCAAGAAGGTTGCCTCGCCTGTGGCATCCCCAAAGAAAGCACTGACTCCTGTTGCGTCGCCCAAGGCCGCGCCGGCCGTTGAGGAAGTCGAGGCCAAGGTCGAGAAACTCGACTTGGGGGCGGATGCTGCCGCCGCTGACGACGAAGACGATGTGTTTGTCGAAGAGGAAGAAGTGGGTGACGAAGACCCGCGCGAGCACCTCAACGTCGTGCTAATTGGCCACGTCGATGCCGGCAAGTCGACGCTCTCGGGCAACATTCTGTACCTCATGGACATGGTCGACAAGCGCACGATCGAGCGATTCGAGAAAGAAGCCAAGGCGCGGAACCGCGACTCGTGGTTCTTGGCCTACATTATGGACACGGGCGAAGAAGAGCGCGCTAAGGGCAAGACGGTCGAAGTCGGCCGCGCGCAGTTTGAGACGGAGAACCGCCGGTTCACGATCTTGGACGCGCCGGGCCACAAGAACTATGTGCCCAACATGATCCAGGGTGCGTCCCAGGCTGATGTCGGTATTCTCGTGATCTCGGCCCGCAAGGGCGAATTCGAGACGGGTTTCGAGCGAGGTGGCCAGACCCGTGAGCACGCCATGCTGGCCAAGACGCTCGGCATCAACAAGCTCATTGTCGTGATCAACAAGATGGACGAAGCCAACTGGGCGGCCGAGCGTTACGAAGAGTGCACGAGCAAATTGCGTCCGTTCCTGCGTACGTGTGGATTTGCCGTCAAGCGTGATGTCGTGTTTATCCCGATCTCAGGCTTGATGGGGGACAACATCAAGGACAAGCTGAGCAAGGAGAAGGCACCGTGGTACGAAGGCGACTCGCTCATTGGTCACCTCGACCAAATGCACATGGGCGGCCGCAACGCCGAGGCTGCGCTGCGTGTGCCCATTCTTGACCGGTACCAGGAACGTGGCACGGTCGCGATGGGCAAGGTCGAGTCGGGCGTGCTCAAGACGGGCCAAAAGGTCATGCTCATGCCCACGCGTGCCACGGCCGTGGTCAACCAAGTGTACATTAACGAAAAGGCCGTGCGCACGGCCAAGCCCGGCGAGAACGTGCTCATTCGTCTCTCGTGCGGCGTCGACGATGTCCAGAAGGGTTTTGTGCTCTGCGGACCCAAGGAGCTGCCGCAGCCCAAGGCGATTCACCAGTTCATTGCGCAGGTCGCTCTCGTGGATACGCTGGAGCATCGCCCGCTGTTGACTGCCGGCTACAAGTGCATTCTCCACATCCACACGATCGCGCAGGAGTGTACGGTGGCGAAGCTGCTGCGCCCGATCGACCCCAAGACTGGCAAGCCCGTGAAGAAGTCGGTGACGTTTATTAAGCAGGGTCAGAGCGTGATCTGCCGCATCGAAGTCGAACAGAGCATCACGATCGAGACGTTTGACACGTTCCCGCAGCTCGGACGCCTCACGCTGCGTGACGAAGGCAAGACCATTGGCATTGGCAAGATCATCCAGCTCGACAAGAAGGAAGACTAAGCAGATCGCAGGTTGCACCATGCCGTACAATGTCTCGCCCAAGCACGCGTCCGTACGCAGTGTGGAAAGAGACACAGCAACACGTGATTGGAATGGCTTTTCAGACTGCCAAATACATGATCAACTCGGAGCCGTGCTTCTCGTCTGTTTCTCATACTAGGAGTACGTAGTATGCCGATGTCCGAGAGTAACCTGTGGAGGCACTAATTGTGTGGACTCAAGAGTTGTCTAAACTTCACGGAAGCAGGCCGAGCCTGTGGAGATGAATGTCGGGATGAGGACAGTAGCACTACAGGTGGCGATGGAAAAAGCCCTTGTAAGTAATCATTCATTTGTTCAAACATGGAGGGCTCGCAACTACATAGTATCAGCGCGTGCCCAAAACGACTTAGTTTTGTTATCAGAGGCGTAGATCACGGTGGCGAACTCGTCTTCGATACGACGCGACGAGCGATTGTCAGTTAGACGGCGTCGGCATGGGCGTCTCGTTCACGGACGGTTGGATGTTGACCGAGCTGACGGACGGAACCTCTTCGTTGGCCGGTGACTCAACACCTAGTGCGCGAGGCGCGATTGCGCATCCAGCATTGCACGCGTAGTACAGCGTGAGGCAGTGCTGCTTCTTCTTGTGGTCTTTCTGGTATTGATAGCAGTCGTCGAGATCGTCCTTGCAACCGGAACGGCACGCCTGTTGGTCGCAGAAGCGGCAGGGGCGAACAGCCTCGGCGGACGAGAACACAAGTGCCAGCAGCACAATCACGGCGATGAGGAGCTGGGTCTTTTGCATTGTGGGCTAGACGACGAGAGTAGGAGAGAGGGTTGGGTGGTCGGGGATGGAGCTCGTTGCTGGTGAATTGCGAAGTGAGTAGTGCGTCAAATGAGCATTTTCATCGCACGTGTTGCGTCTGTAGCCGGAATGTCCGAGTGTGAAGGAACTGTCTTCGGCCTTGGGGTTGTACCCATCGTTTGTGGGCCAGCCTGAGGTTGGAGTCAAACATCTCTCCACTTGAATTCAACTCTGCCAGGTGATAGTATCGCCATCTTAGGTATAAATTTCTCAAGTAGATATGTTTGCATAAGAAGAGGAGTGCTAAATAAATGTGAATCGATTATAAGAGGGGAATGAATTACACACTACTCTTCATTACGAAACGGATATCACTGGTGACAGGAAATATCAGCGGAGAGATCTCTGCAAGGGAGATGTTAGCAGGTTATAGGTAGGGAGCATTCTGCTCCATGCATGGTGTGGAAGAGATGCGGTGGTGCGCGCCAACCTATGATAATCCACATAAACATACAATATTTTCTGCCTTCATAGATCGCCTACATGGACCCCAGTCGTCCATAGCTGCTGTAGTTGCGATCACCCTCACATCCCCGATGACTCAACCCCTGTGCAATGGCTTGGCCATACAGTATCAGCGCCCGACCACTGGGGCAAACGCTAATGGGATTGTCGAAGCTATTGATATGTAATCACAGGCACAAGGCACTGGCGGCAAACAGACGTGTCGGTCAATGAGACTCTGGCTCTGACTCCGATGGCGCCGGCAGCCGCATATACGTGCCGTTCACTGCTCCAGACACCTCGGGTCATTTACGTACTTCGTGAAACATGCGGCTTTCTTAGGAGCTACATAGTTGGGCAGCGAGTTTCCATTAGTCGACAGTAATACTGTACTCGAGGACGAGAAGATCAGCAGGCGAGGAAATGGCCAATGAATCGTCACAATCGGCCGTCTTCGTGAAAGCCTGTCCTTCGCGACTCCGACAGTGCTAGCGCACGATGTCAATCCCGAATTTCGCCTCGCATCAACAGCACCTATACTCCTCGATCAGAAGCCATGGTGTCCACGCTAGCCCTCATTCCAAGCCAGCCGCAGCGGCTTCTGCGCGCACCAACACATCTCGCATCAGGCGAGAGAGATGGATCCGTCGACTGGGTCGCTGTCGGAAGTTCTCTATCGCGATTGACGACCGAGTCGGTTGGGAGTGTGTCCTCACCGCGTGATCGACAACTCGTCGCCGTTCCTTGCTTTGGCTCTGTCGAGCACCGTGTACAGGCTGCCGTGCCTGCGATTCAGTTCTACCTCCACGCCTTAGCGGTTCAAGCTGAATGCCCGCGTTAGGTTGTCTGCCGCACGAGAGACTGCCAAGCAACACGAGAGCTGAAAACAGTGACCAGAGATGTTGTGGCAGCACGATGTATATAGTTCTTTTCTTTTATTCGTGGCCACTGATCCACTCTGCTCGCTGTCAAGAAACGCTTGCACGCATCAACAGGACGCTGCATCTTCGACATGTTGACCACCAAATGCCTATATCTCCAGACTCCTTCGTACTGGTAAACGTTTCAGTGAACCGAGGAATGGGGAAGCATATAGAACTCTATGTACAGACCAGAAGTTCTGGTCTGAACACGTTGCTCGACAGAGCCAAAGAAATGCAGACCGTACTCCCCTTTCATTCCTTTATTGATGGACATACGTAAACCAATGAGACTAAAAACCTCGGCGCAGAAGATCCCCGCCGAGATTTGACAGTAAGGCTCATTCTCATGCCACATCATCAGCAGACAAACGAGACGACTGTACACCTCTGGTAAATGCGAACAGCCTAGGATTCCTAGGATTCCTAGGCTTTTGTTCGTGATCGTGTGATATACAGTATAAATCATTTTCTAGCGCTACGGGCTGATATGTGATACCATAGTCGAAAAATTATCCGCATTGGGTACTGGTACTTTGGGCGCTGCGGGGTGATATGGGATCTCATAGCACCATCTTCGACCCCAACAATGGATACAACCCACTCGAATACAGGGCGGCTTGGCCGGCGTACGCTCAGGATACACGCCTGCAAGCAGGATGCTTCGGCGGTGCTCCAGTCTGTCTGGCGCAGTGCGAAGCCTGCTTGGCAGCACAGGTCACTCTGCAATTTACCAGCATCCACCCAAGACCGACAGGCCTCTCCTGCAAGTCATTCTACTGTCGTCTTTCAAGTCCACCATGCAGAAGACCCAACTCCTCGTCTTCGTGGCTGTGGTGCTCGCACTTGTGTTCTCGTCCAGCGAGGCCATCCCTTGCCGCTACTGCGACAAACAGACGTGCCGTGCCGCCTGCTTGGAAGATCTCAAGTACTGCTACCAGTGGCAGAAAGACAACCACAAGAAGACGCAATGCCTCTCGTTCTACTACATTTGCGGTGCTGGATGCGCATTCTCGCCTCGCGCAGCTGGGGACGGCCCGGAGGACTCCCCGGCCAATAACGAAGAGTTTCCAGCCGTCAGCTCGTCCGAGTTCGAAGTGCCCGAGAATGAGACAGCAGAGTTGACGCAGTTCACTTCTGACTGATTTGCCACCGCGCGCTGCTGACGGTATGAACGTCGGCGAGATGGTGCGGGCAACTCCATTCCGTTTCTTTCATATTGTGCATTTCGTACGTAGGAGTTTGAACCTAACAATCACAAATCGAGGCACTTGACAAACTGACCCCACATTCCTTGGTCATCAACCAATGGAAATCTGTTTCGAGTATACTCTATTTGCGCTCGACTCGCCTGAGCGTTTGCTCGTGGATCTCAAACACGTCTCTAAAACACGCGACGATCTCGTCTTCGTGGTGCGTAATCAAAATCAAGTGCGTGTGGACAGCCGCCACGCGTCCCAGTGCATTCACGACGCGCAGCACGCGGTCTCGATTGAACATGTCGAGTCCATGGGTAATCTCATCGAGGATGAGCACCTGGGGGCGACGCGCGATCGCCGAGGCGATTTGGACGAGCTTTTGTTCGCCCTGTGAGAGCTCGCGAAACTTGCGTGGCAGCAGTTCGCGTGGGATGCCCAGTAGCTGCACCACCGTCTCCACAGCGTCTCCACTCTGTTGGGCCGATTCGGCGAGCCACTGCAGCGCCGTCTTGTCGGCCAGCGCGTCGTTCTCGACCATCTCCATGTGGTGGTCGGTCGAGACCACGGCGAGGCGGTCGCCGTTGACGCAGAACTCGCCGGCGACGTGGCCGTGGCCTTGGCTCTGCAACAGCACGCGCATGAGCGAACTCTTGCCCGAACCGTTGGGACCTAGCAGCACCCAGTGCGCATGGCGCTGTCGCTGGAAATCCAGGTCTTTAAGAAGCAGCCGACGCCCGTACGCGACTGACAACGCCTTGAGTTCGATCGCGTATTGCGTGGGCTCGGGCGGCGTACTGTCCGCGTACAGCTGCTCGACGAGCGACTCGATCTTCTCGTCGGAAATAGACGGCGACGTGTGATCATTTCCACTCGACTGTGTGCGGACCTGACTATGGAGGAACTCGCGAAGTTGCGCCAGCATCTCGTCTGGCTCGCTCTCTGGACTCATCCATGGACGCATCTCGATACGTGGTGACTCGCTCTTCTTGGTGAGCACAACGTGCGAAAGAATCTCGGGCAGCACGTGGTCCAGTCGATTCGCGACCAGCAGCACTTGGGTCTTGTAGGCAAACGCCTCGTTGCGCGCGCCCGTCTCGACCAGCAGCCGCGTGAAGCCGCGCGTGAGCTGGCCCAGCATCCACGCGAGCTGCTGCCTTGCCTTCTTGTCGAGCCCGTCAAATGGCTGGTCCAGCACGAGCACCGTGGCCCGGGGCACGCGCAGCAGCGCGACCGCGAGCAGTACCTTGCGGATTTCGCCAGTCGACAAGTGGCGCACATGCGAGTCCCACACGGGGTACAAGCCGAGTCGGACGATGAGATCGCGTGCGTCTGGCGACGCGATCCCGCCCAGTACGTCGGCGACGACGCGGTCGCCGTGCTCGCGCACAAACGCACGGTGCTCGTCAAAGCTGAGTGTGCCCACACGCACGCGGCGGCCCGACGCCGGTTGCGCCAAGGCCTTTTGAGCCGCGTCCTGGATCTGCTGGAGAAGCCGGGACTTGCCACTGCCGTTCAGACCGAGAAAGCAATGTACCTCGTTCTTGTGGAGGGCGTAGTGTGGCGGCAGCGCCAGCAGCGGCGGCGCGGGGTCCGTTTCGGCGGAGGTTTGGGACGGAGACAGCGACGCAGAATGTGGGTTTGTGGTTCGAGGACTAAGCGTCTGGACACTGCGATTGCATGACCATCGAGAGGAGACATGTGCGCATAAGCGAGGCGATGTGCGGGCGGCTCTAGAGGCTTGTGGACGCGGCAGACGCGCGCAACGTAGCGCCGTCAGCCGCTGCATTATGCCTTGTGTCTTCTTCACCACGGATTTGCGCAAGCGGTCTTTGTTAAACTATTTCGTCTATATACGTATTTTCATTAATGTTGTGTCTATATAATGAATTATGCTCATGTGATGGCTACGTTCGCCTCATGGAAACACTCTGTGACAAGACGTGGTAGGTCTCCGCGCTCTCTCTCTCTCACAAATATGCATACATGCACTCTCCAATGGCTTTAGGCTTCTCCTCCTCTCTACTCCTATAGGTCAGAAGCTGAACTCGGTCATCGATCGTGGGGGCGAGTTGAGGGCCAGCGGCGTCTGTGCTGTTGTCGTAGTCGATGGCATCGATGGTGTCCGCTTGAATGCCAGCGCTCGGTAGTCTACTTTCGATAGAGATGGTGATGGAGCGGGCGGCGCAGGTGCTGAAATCTCTCCCTCTTTCTCCACCTTGACGCAGACGACAGCCGCAAAGTCTTGTGCCCTGGCGTCCTTTTCAAAGTCAGCCGGACTCTCAAAGTCGGGAGCGGACGGCGAGTACAGTGGCGACAATGGTTTCGACGGACTCGGAATCGTCACGTAGCGTGGCACTTTAAGCATGAGGGCATGTCCAGGAACCACGGAAGTCGTTTCGACCGGCGATGGTAGTTCATCGAGATTTGGAGAGACTAGTGAATCTGGGACCTCGGCGCTTGAAGAATACGATACTTGCGAGTGCACAAAGCCGATGACCCTGGGCGGTACGTTTAACTCGAGGTTAGGAGGGGTTGACGATTGTACTTGTGCCGTCAGAGGAGAGTCGGGAGAGAGCGAAATGTGGCCGCAGCAGATCTCGCAAAACGAGGCCTCGATACGGTTGATAAAGGTGCACTGCCCGCAGCTCCATGTCTCTGACGATGTCCGAACTGCGCCATCTGACTCGTCTGGTTGAGTAGAGCTGTTCGTGCCGTCTCGCTGTGCTTCAGCAAGTTCGCCATCACTAATCTCGACTTCCTGGGCCTCCACGACCACATCGCTGGGCTGCTGCCCGGCTGTGGTTGAATACTCCCATGCTGCACTTGTCTCGCCCTCTGTCGTTCCGTACAAGTAGTAGCCGTTCGCGGCGTAGTACGCTTCCCACGCAGCCGCGTGGGCTGCTGCTTCTGCCGCCTGTGCATCATTCATGTCCACTGTACAGGCGCTTGTCTCATCCGATAGAGCCAAGTCACTTTGCTGCTGATCGTAGAAGGCATTGTGAATAGCCGACTGATCGACAGTATTCACTGCATGCGAGCCAGCCAACTGGAGCGTGGTATCTTCAGAGGCGTCCTGTGTTTTCGTGGCCGTTGGTCGGTCTTGGAAAGGCACTTGGCCGGGTGAGTAGCTCCCTTCAAGTGATGCATCAAGCTCCTCCTGGATCGCGATTTTCAAGCGGCTGGGAACTTCCAGTCTAGAACACGATTCGTCAATGTCCATGTATACAATCTGGGAGCACTAACTGAACGTACGCGAGCCATTCCTGTGTATTCTGTCGCGCGACGCGCAGATCTCCAGCTGTCTGGAACCAGTGTTTGCTACGGTAGGGCAAACTTTGAGGTTTGTTCTCGGTCTTTCTATCGAGCACAATGAATCCCACAAACCT
Source organism: Pythium phragmiticola (assembly GCA_023335935.1). Classification (NCBI taxonomy): domain Eukaryota; phylum Oomycota; class Peronosporomycetes; order Pythiales; family Pythiaceae; genus Pythium; species Pythium phragmiticola. Next base: position 76,623 of record JAADWA010000038.1, on the reverse strand, counting down.
GATCAGATAATCGCAAATCCGGCGGACGTCCTGCGCGTTGCTCGCCTTGCCAATACGGTCGGCGGCGGCCCAGACAACGTCGGTCGTCGCGGCCTCGTCCGTGAACTTGCGCGTCATATCAGGAGGTGCTACTAAAAGAAACGAAGGGAACACAATGTCGACAAAGGCTCATTCACAGCCACTCGCTTCTCCGAGAATAGAAAAACAGCCCCTCTATTCCCCGCGCATCCCCATTGCAGCCATTTCATCGGGGTCATTCTGTAAGTCTCCACCACCATGCACTCGGGTGAGATGATTCTGGAGCCATTTCAGCGACTTGTATGACCGAGCACAGCCATTGACGGTACACTTGAACTCGGACTTTTCGCGCGTCTTGTCTTGCTCAGCCGTGGACGCTTTGTCGACCTCATGATGCACGTCTTTTTTCTTGGGTGGTGCCGGGTGATTCACCTTCACATGCTGCTTCAACGCCGCTGCGCTCGTGAGAGCTTCTCGACACAGAGGCTGAGGGCAGCGATATTTTCGATGCAACTGGCGATGGCTCGTGGCGGCTTCAGGGGTCGAGGACAGTTGATTGCAACAACACTCCCGACACAAATGGGTGGAGTGGACTGCTACACTCATGCGCAGTTCGTGGTCGTCTTCGTGCCAACAAAAAACCATGGTGTCTGTTCGCTGGGCCTTTCGAGCCATTGCGCGTTGGCGGTTTTGCATCTTCTTGATTGCACCGTACTTGGCCTGGTACATTCGCCGCCAGTCGTGCTCGTAGGAGGCACCATGGCGGCATGTGATCTTGAGCGGCTCCACAAGCAGCACGTACAGCGGCTTCCAGAGTCGTGGACTACGAGCGACACCGGCAAACGCACGGCAGACGAGCGAGAGCCGACAAAGCCGCTTGGCACTCATGAACGAAGCGATCCGTTCCATGACGTCGGGAAGCAGCAGCGCATTCTGGCGAGACGCTTCGTATTCGTCACTGAGCAAAACGACGTCACGGCGGACGCGTTGGCGCTTCTTCTTTTGTGACAGTACGTGCAAGACGTCATCATCGATCAGAGCCACGGGGAGATTCGTCTGCTTGATCGAATCGCCAAAAGGTTCTCCCAAAATTGCCAGGATGGAGGGGTACTGATCAAGCCGACGGAATGGTACTCGACGAATCAGCTCTTCCCACGCCAGTGGCGAAGTGCCATCGTCACGCTGGATCAGCGACACACGTAACGCTCGGGATTCTTCGATAAAAGCCTCCACTTCGTCGTCTTGCAGGCACAGGCACACTTTCCACACGGTCTCCATCCAGTGGAGCGGCATGAGCTGAAGATCTTCCATCTCCACCACGCAGATCCGGTCTTGTAGCCGCGTGAATTCCCCGTTCTCGCTGTTCACGTTTGGATTCAGTGAGCGCTGTCGACTCACGATGACGTAGATGACCCACAGCAAGACCTCTCGTCGCTCTGTTGGTGAGTCTAAGACCTCTTCGTACCGATCGAGCAGCTCGTGAAGCACTGCAAGCACGGTATCCACGTCAATCGACTCGATATGGCTGACCATGCCAACGGCCAGGAGGAAGCTCCCGTGGTCTGGAGTGGATAGTAGTACTGAGCGGTGGGTCTTGATCAGTTCACTCGCCTTCTTCCCAAGTCCCTTGACGAGGAGACATGCCGCTGAGGCAAACGATGCAAACCGAACACAGTGGGAACTGAACACGGACGAGCTCCCCAGTGTGTTCGCCATACTCAAATGCCGTCGCAGAGTACTCTCCAACGCCACGCGTGTGACGCGCGTTGCGTGGGCGCACTTGAACAGGAACGCCTGCATGTCGTGGAAGAACTTCTCCAGCAGCAGATCGTAAAACTTAGCGTACGGATCACTCCGTGCATCGATCACTGCACCTGAAACCTTGGTTTCTCGTTCTTCACTCAGCACACTCCATTGCACGACGAACGCGAGAAGCTTGGGCAGCAGCTCCTTGACTTGTGGCGTGTGGTCCAATGTCTTGGCGTCGCCCACGGCATCGAGAAGTCGCCAGAATCCTGCAACCTGAGCAAAACGGCAGTTGACACGATCGTGCACATGCATCTGCTTGGCCTGTAGTTGCTCACTCAAGACGTCTCCAAACACGTCGGCGTGCTGCCGTGCTGCTCGAGCGAGAAACGGTAGCAGCGTTTCCCACAGATTGGCACACACCATCGCGTAGTATTGAGGCTTCTCGTAGAGCCACTCGCACGCACAGGTTGAGTTGGCACGGTCACTCGGGCCCAAACGCTCGTAGCAGCTCTTGAGCACGGGGTCCAGCAGCATTTGCACAACGCAGCGAGTGGCGCCATCTTCGTCTCCTGCCGCCGCTGTCTCACGCAGAAGTAGATGGCAGAAAAAGCCACTCGCACCGCTCTCGACAGCGCCACGACTCAGCCATTGAGCCTGCGGATCGCTGAACGCATCGCGGATCGCCCTGCGCTGCTCAGAGGATTCCGCAGCTGCGCGGCAAACGGAAGCAGCGAACGCACATAACTCTGGAAGCTCCGCGCGGATCTCTCGCTCGCTCGCGGAGCGCAACACGAGCTGCGACTGGAAAAGCCGTCGGCTGGCTGCGCCTAAGAGGAAGTTTAGCTGCGCGCGCCAATTGCACGGCGTCGGTGGATCCATTAGCGGCGGAGCACGGCGACGAGACGCGGCGGAACGGCCCGTGCCATCCATGTTGCTTTTTTTCGACGTCATTTGCGTGAGTGATCACCACAAAGCTGTCCAATCAAACAAACGTTTGATTGAATCAAACAGAAAGTATAAAACCAATTATAGACATGATATGCAAAATATTTACATTCAAGAATCGTAATATTCACGAATATTGCGGCTATTTTTGAGAACAGACCCAACAGTTGGGGGTGTTGTAAACACCTCTCCCACAACAGAGAAATTGCAAGTCTCAAATGCGGTTAGGGTGTTTTAAACAACTTGGCCGAACTTGGGAACTCAGGTGCAGCAAAGTGTACCCCTTCGTTTCCTGATTTCTCTGTGATCCCATTTTCGTTGCTTGGCGTTTTCTTCTCGGAAAAAACGGGCATCTGTCCTGGGCTCGGAACGCCCACTCGTGTTGCCCCCAGTCGCCGCCGCGCCACGTGTGAGACACCAGCAACACACAGCGAACGGCAATGCAGGCGACGGCGGCTCCACCTGCCGAAGCGACTGCGATTGCCATCCACGAGACCGAGCGCCGACTGCCGTCGCCGGCTGGCGCGAACTCCAGCAGCAGCGGCAGCATTCTCTCGCCGCGCGGTCCTGTGCGCGCGAATGGACTGGATGGACCCTGCTCGTGGGACCAAGTGATCGCCTGTACGGGCCATCTCGTGTCGGCCGTGCTGCTGTACTTTGTGGCCGGTTCGTTTCTGCTGCACAGCGAAAAGGAGAATTCCGTCGGGCTCAAGCCCTTGGTGCGTACACGCAATAGTGCTATTGTCAGACACAGTCGTAAAAATGTGGCTGACTCGTTTACGGAGCAGACTATCGCGATGCTGGTTCTCCACATGCCGTCCATGTTTCTGATTGCGATTTCGTGGTGGTCGTGCGAGAGTATCGACCCGTCCAGGCCGACCGAGGTGCAACGCTGATCATATTCAGCTCGTTCTTCTTGCTGCCACTCACAATCTCTGTATGACAACAGGAGACATTGCCAAATGGATGGCTGGGGTTCAAGCTGAGCGGTCCACGCTGGGAGAAGACGCGGTACTGCGCCGTGTGCCGCAAGGCAGTGCCCGGTCTCGACCACCACTGCACATGGTTCGTGTAAATCACTTGTGTGTGTTTGACTATAGAATGCTGATAGGAGTGGACTGATCCGTAGGCTTCAGACGTGCGTGGGTAAGGCCAACTACGCGCAGTTTTTCACGATCGCGGTCGCCGGCACGGTCCAGTTTGTCTCACAGGCTCTCTACGCGACGATCTGTCTGGCGTGGCTCGACTTGCCGTACGACGCGACGAGCGACGTGCGCATTGCGATGCAGGGCGTGTTGATCGGACTGCTTCTAATTTCTGTGCCGTGCACGCTCATGTATTTCATTCTCTTGGGCTTCCATGTGTACTTGCACGGTCTCGGATACGGCACGTACGAGTGGATGCTGCGACGGCGTCGCAAGCACCGCGCGCGTGCCGCGGAAGCGGCCGCGGCCCAGGGCGGCTCCGGCACCACGAAATCATCTCACAGTAAGCGAACGTCAGCGTCACAGACCACGCAGCGTGACTCGGAGCTGTCGGAGCTCCGCGAGTCGCGTCTCTCGTCGGTCGGCAGCGCCAATGAATTCCAGAGTGGCGACGACGCGACCACGTCGAAGCCGCCACCGACCCACGCGCTCACGGCACTATAGAGAGACACACATATGCAAGCATACCGCCCACGTAGAAGAGCCATCACTTTCGATCTTGCCTTTCTTGCTTTGATTTCCTTCCAGTCAGACTTTGTACTCTAGTCCTAATATCAGGAGAGGCCCGACTTTCGTTTTTACCCGCGCTTGATCTGGCTGACGGCGTCGCCGATACGCTTCTCGAGCGTGGGCAGCATCTTCAAATGCATGTCGATGCAGCCGTCAATGCACTGTTTCATGTCCTTTTCGACGGCGGCCATTTGTGACTCGCTCGGGTTGCCACCACTGGGTAGCGCATCGCGCGCGCGGTCCTGGCATTCCATGGCGCACCGCTGGATACGGTTCTGGAACGATTGCATCTCCTGCTGCATGTACTGGTCCAACTGCTGCATGGGCATTTGGCATCGCTGGACACATGCCTGAACCTGCTCCGCGTTCCAACCCTTGTTGTCGAAACAGTTGGCCGCGCACACGTAGCTGCCTTTCTACAAGTCCACGCATTGTCAGCGCACTGGAATCACGCCGTCAAAATCCCTTGTAAGTATCGTTAGATACCTGAAAGTCACGCAGCACTTTGCGGTCCAGCGACTCCATCATCTTGGTGACAGCATCGTTCAACTTCTGCTCGGCCATTGCGATCGCTTCAGTGCTTTTCTTATTTGATGAGCCGCTGGTTGGTGAGAGATGAGACCGTACTTAGTGGCTTATCTGAGACTTAACATACGAACTTAACAGAACATATGCGACGTGTGAAATCGTTCCGCCACGTTGCTTAGAGCTCCTCGTGAACGTCGCCCGCCTTCTTGTCCGCCACAGAGAACAGCTCGTCGGCCGAACGCTTGGAGACACGAAACTGGGTCGATCCATCAATGATGCGGTCCAGGAACTGGTGGAGGCTCGCTTCGTCTGCACCAGTATGGTCTACACAGAGTGGAAGAGATTTAGCCAGACAGTAACAGAGATGGGGAGAAATGCATCAACAAGGCACGTACCAGTGAATTTGATGGCTTTGCCTGACTTGAGCACAAGCGCCGTGGTGTCTGAGACGCCGAGGAAGCTCGTGAGCTTGACAAACACGGGACCATTCTTGTCCGCAATGAGAAAGCGGAACGGATCGCGGCGGTAGTGCTTAGCGAGTTCCTTGATCGTCTCGGTGCCGTCGGCGTCGTCTCCATTCGTCTTCGTGACGATCACACACATTTTGCCCTTCTTGGTCAGGCACTTGGTGATTTCGTCTTCGGTGAGGCCGTCCAGCTGCACGCGCGGCTTCTTCTTGGCGAATTCGGGTGCTGGGAACAACGGCAGCGCGGTCCACGCCTCGCGCTGTTTGTCGCTGGCGGCCAACGCCGTCGCGATGAACTTCTTGGCGCTCGCTTCATTGCCAATAGCAGTCCCTGTTGACGCCGAGAATTTTGAGTTGGTAGCGTCAATGAAAACCAGCGCCGGCAGCTTGTCCTCCAGCTGCAAGTGCTTGGCTATCTTGTCTTCGTTGCCAGCCACAAAGACGATGCGAACAGTCGGCTCGGTGACCGTCTTCTTCTTGGTCTTTTTGACTTCCTTGACGAAATGCTTCGCGAGCGAGTTGACCCACGCTGGCGGTTTCGTCGCCGCGGCGCCGTTCTTGCGGCGACTGCCAATGAACATGGCCGTTGGCGTCGTCTCGTCCTGCGTGAGGAACGTGTGGACCGCCTTGAACTCGAGCGTGTCGACCGACACGCCGCTCACGCCGAGCTTCTTGGCCTCGTCCGAGCTCTTCACGTACTGCACAATATCTTTGCGCGTGCGACCGCCTTGATAGTCGCGTGGCTTCTTCTTGTTGGCCCCGAACTCTGGTCGACACAAACTGCGTCACCATTCCGAGGCGAGTCATACGAGTCCCTTAGTATCTCTTGTACCTTTGATCGTCGGATAGCCTTGGATCTTGTACTTTTGCGCGAGTTGCGCGTGCACCGTCGCGTCGACAGCGCCCAGTCGAGCCTACATATCAAAGCACATATACTTCAGTTCCGAACCAATCGAGGATACACGGCCATGGAGACCGTACGTGGTGCTTGAGTTTCTTCGCCGCAGCCTTGTACTCTGGCTCCAAGTTCTTGCAGTGTCCGCACCTGCGATGTACATACGCTCTGTTGGAGAAGAGAACGGACCAAACCGTGATGTACACTGCTTATCTCACCAAGGCGCGTAAAATTCAACCAGCCAATAGTCGGGACTGTTGAGCACTTCCTTCTCAAAGTTCTTCTCGGTCAAGATCACCACGGCGTCCTTCTTCGTGTAGTCTGCCGACACAACCAAGGTGCTTGCGAAGAGCACCAGCAGCAGCCCCGCGAGCCTCGACATCGTTCCCATTTTCGTGCGTTTTTCGAAGTGTGCCGCTTGGCAAGCTGCCACGTTGCCAAGGAGCAGTATACCGCTATATACCGGTACAGTGGTGTTATTTAAGTACATTACTTTTTCACTTCAACTCACACCAGGCCTGGCAACAGCAACAGCGTTATCAGTGTGCCAATGCAACAGGGAGAACCGCTGCCGTTGCGAATTCCCTCACTCAGGCAGGGGACGCACGCGAAGGATTTGATTAGTCGCAATGTCGTTCCGCTGTCCCCGTGAGAAAGGAAGGGGTTCTGCCGTTTCTGAATTCTGTGTTCAAGTCCTCCATCATGCTGACGGCATTTGATGAAATGCTCCGGAGTTCAGCAGTGGGATTCTGACGTCATGAAAAAGATTGCGTAAAAAGAGTCCGGAAAACTCAAAGAGGATGTGGAGAACATCCCAATGCTGCTGTTCGGGCTCACGCACACTGATTCGTGAGCCCACAGCAGCCAAGGATTACCCCAAGTCGAACTATGTGACATGTGAAACTTTAGGAAATGTATCGAAAAATCGAGGAAGATAAAAGTATCTTCTGAGAAAGATACCCTCAAGACACAAAATGTGACAAACGGCTGCACGAAAATGCGATCTATGGTCGCCTTTTCAAGGGACAGTTCAAGGAAAAGAACCCCAAGCACCAGGTGAAGGGACAAAAGAAATCGTTGCTTCTGTGTTTATTTTTGGATCTCAAACGTTGGGAGCGCTCGTTGGTTGTCCAAGAGGAACCGTTGGAAAAGCGTTGGTCGCCAACTTTCCAACGCACTTTGCATTTCAACGGCAACCCCGCACCGATTCCATCTCCATATCTGCACGTTTCCTTCTGAACAATGCGACTGGCGGCGACTCTAGCGCGGCTCACGGCGCTCGCGTGCTGCGCGCTTTTGCCGCAGTCGATGCAGCACGTCTCGGCGGCCAACACCACGGCGGCGCCGCTGCCAGCAGGTGCGCACAGCCAAAGATATGCCCGTTTCAGATATGGAAACTCCTAATCATGTTGTCCCTTCTTAGGCTGCTTTGAGTTCCCGATCGTGGTCATCTCGCCCGTGGGCAAGGACTTCCCGTCCAAGGACTGTGTGCAGCCGCGTGGACCCGGAGAGAACTGTCTCAAGGCGCCGACCCAAGTCGACTTGGAGGTCATTGACCAGCGCGACGCGCTCGGCAACTCGACGCGCCGCAACTGCATTGACGACGCGACCACGGCGGTCCACCGCGCGACGGCCAAGTACCGCGGGCAGTCCAGTCTCGGCTTCAGCAAGCACCAGTACAGCATCTCGCTCGAGGAAGCCGCGCCGTTTCTCGGGTTCCCAGAGGACAAGGGGTTTGTGCTCAACGGACCGCACATTGACGGCTCGCTGATCCGCAACCACATGGCCCAGTGGCTCTTCCGCGCGACCGGTCGGTACTCGCCGCGCACGCAGTTCATGATTGTGTACGTGCGCAACACGGCGACCAAGACGCTCCACTACCACGGCGTCTACCTCGCGCTCGAGAAGATCACGTACGGCCCGCAGCGCGTGGGGCTGGCACCTCTGACGAACCAGTGCAACGCTTCGCAGCTCTCTGGCGGCTGGGCGTGGCAGCTCAATCCGCTCAACTATGGCGTGTACTCGCCCAACGTGGTCAAGGACCAGTACATGCTCATGTTTGGCTCGGGCGAACGCCCCGTGCTCATGTACCCCAAGGCCCAGGAGATGACGCAGACTATGCGCGACTACTTTGTCAACACGTCGACGGGCCCGTTGCCGCAGCTCTACCGGTCGCTCTACAACAACATGACGCTCGGCGACGACCTGGAAAAGCACATTGATCTCGGCTCGTTCGTCGACTACTTTTTGCACTCGGAAATGTCCCAAAACACGGACGCGTTCCGGCGCAGCACGTACTTTTTCAAGGACCGTGACCAGCCCATTAACGCCGGCCCCGTGTGGGATTTCAACCTCGCGTACGGCACGGGGTCGAACCAGGCCGACTGGCTCCACAAGAACCACTTGCTGTGGAAACGGTTCTTCGTCAACTACAAGTTTACGGCGCTCACGATCCAGCGCTGGCGCCAGCTGCGCGAGACCGTGTGGAGTGACGCGACGCTCGATGCGTTTATTGATGACGCGATCGCGCCGTTCAAGCGCCAGTTTGAGCCGTGTTTCCACTGGTACAGTTCGCTTGTGCCGTGTGCCAATGTGAATGTCCAGGGTACGTACGACGCCAATGTGGACCGCGTCCGAACTGCCGTCAAGTCGCGTGCAAAGTGGATCGATGAGAACGTCGCCAAGCTCTATGGCAAGAACGACAAGTTTGTATGGGGACCGGCTAGCAATATCCCTACGTACAACTGCGCGGAGGACGGCGAGGACGATGGCTGTGTGACCAAACCGGACAAGTACATCAACGCGGTCGCGTTCCCACCCGTGCGTAAGCCGTTTAGTGGACCCGAGTGCTCGAGTGCGCAGCCACTCGAGCAGCCGTCGATCGATCCGTGCTGGATGTCTACGGGGATTGACCCGCACTTTTGCTCTGCGAACGGATACTGCCCCATGGGTCCTGGGGCAAAGTGTACGTGCAAGGGCGGCAAGGCACCTCCAACGTGCGCGGAAGACGCTGTGCCGCCGTCGGAGATTTACGTGGACAATGCGGTCGATAACAAGGCGGAGCGAATCCAGATGTGGGGCCATGCCGCGTACTTGGTGGTGCTTGTCGGTGGCGTGATGGCTGCGCTGACGGTCGCCCAGCGCCAGCGCTACCGCGGACCGACAACCCATGGAGAGCGCATGCCGCTCAACGCCAGGACGAATTGAGGGGAAGAACTACTACCATCTCCATCAACAGCCAATCTTACATACGTGTGTGACGTGTGTGCGACTGGTGTCTCGCAAGTTGTTTCTCGCATTTTGATTTCCTCTCTCGCCCCTGAGCCCGATCCTAGAATAACAATCTTCGTTCGATCCCATCCAGCAAATAATTGCGAGTACTTTGGCGTGCAAGCCTACCACATGCCCACACATCACTTTGATATGATCGAGCCTTTTTGGACCTCATGCTATTCCAGTGCGTAATGATAAAATGTCCGATCCAGAGTATGGCGCGCTTCTCGCACTCAGTTGGTCGATACCAGCGCGTCACAGTACCCAGGAAGACGCGTCATCCACTCGATGCTCACACAATCCCGTGGCAGTTCCACAATGGTCGTGAATACCCTCTTCGAGAGGCTGCGCATCTTCTTCATTTCGTCCAAAGATACTTTTTGGTTCTGGTCTGTCTCTTCAAGATACAGAACTCGAATTCCACCCAATCAGCAAACGGATCTTCTCATATGTGGCACGAAGGTGACCCGAAGGTTTCGTTAAACTCGCAGCATGGATACCTGTATTTTGGTCCCACGAGCATGGATGAATGGAGGGGTCTCCTCTCTTCTATCTCTTCTCTCTCTCGCTGTTACTCTCGTGCTCCTCCCAACCTCACTTCTCAAGTCTCCTCGCGGCGTCCCCCACATCATCAGCCATGTGGACGCGATTCGCACTGCTCGCGACGCTGCTCAGCGGCGCTGTCCAGTCCACGGTCTCTGCTTCATCCGACTTGAGTACGCTCTCTGCCTCCCTTCTTTCTAGTTCCCCATGTCTGACTCAAACTTCATTTAGCTTGCCACGAGCTCCCCGTGGTGATCCTGTCGGCCACGAGCGGTGCGTTCCCGGACCCGACGTGCAACCAGCTTCGCTTCCCGGCCGAGGACTGCCTCAAGGCGTCGGTCCATTCCCACATCCGCGTGATCGACCACACTGACGGCTCGCCCAACTGCTTCTCATCAACGCCCACGAGCGATCACGATGCCAAGACCAACTACCGCGGCCAGACGAGCCTCTTCTTTGCCAAGCACCAGATCGGCGTCAAGTTCAGCGACCCACAATCGTTCATCGGGATGCCCGAGGACAAGGACTTTATCCTCAATGGGCCCTTCCTCGACTGCTCGCTAATGCGCAACCACTTGGCGCACTGGCTCTACCGTGGCACAGGACGGTACTCGTCACGCACGCGCCACGTCGCCATGTATTTCAGCGACACGCCCGGTGCCAAGCCCCACTACGTGGGCATCTACTTGCTGCTTGAGAAGCCGGGCTTTGGCAAGAACCGCGTCGGTCTCGCGACTATGGACTCGTCGTGTCGCGGCGATGAGCTTAATGGCGGCTGGGCGTGGCACAACGACCCGTCGAGCTTTGGCGATTTCTCGCCCAACGTTGTGATTGACCAGTACCAGAACGAGTTTGGCATGGGCGAGCGGCCCATCTTGGCGTACCCGTCGGGCCACGACACGTCGCAGCTCATGCGCGACACGTTCGTGAATACCTCGCAGGGTTTCTTGCCACAGCTCTACCGCTTCCTCTGGAACAACATGACGAACCCGGACGCACTGGAGACCCACTTGGATCTCGGATCGTACGCCGACTACATTCTCCACACGGAAATGTCGCTCAACGTCGACGCCTACCGACGCAGCACTTTCTTCCACAAGGACCGTAACCAGCCCATCAACGCCGGCCCCGTCTGGGATCTCAACTTGGCCTACGGTAACGGTGCGCGCCGCCACTTCCAGGCCTGGATCTACCCGCAGTACACGTACTGGAAGCGGCTGCTATGCAACTACAAGCTCGCGTCACTCATGATCCAGCGCTGGACGCGCCTCCGCGCCGAGGGTCAGCCCTGGAGCGACGCGTCCATCGTGAAGTTTCTAGACGAGAGTGCCCAGCCCGTGAAGCGTCAGCTGACCAAGTGCAAAAACGGTCTCTGGCAAACCGACGTGCTCCAGTGCGCGGCCGTGGATCTCCACACGTGCAACGGCACGTACGAAGACACGCTCGCGAACCTCAAGGCCGCAGTGCTCACACGCGCCCAGTGGATGGACGCCCACATCACGTCGCTCTACAAGCCCCTCGACGGTAAGACGTGTGGCTTTGTGGGCGAGATCCCCAAGTACAATTGCGCCCAAGACGGTGACGACGCCGGGTGTCTCACGGACCCCACCAAGTACGCCAACGCCGTCGCGTTCCCTCCCGTCCGCAAGCCCTTCAGTGGGCCACCGTGTGGTGCGCGCCCGCAGCAGGACGCTGACGTCCTGAGCACCTACCCGCTGCCCGAGGCCGTGCGTCCGTCGGTGGACCACTGCTGGCTCGCGACTGGCGCCAAGACCATCTACCCGGGCGAGAAAGGACTCCGCGAGAACCTCACGAGCTTTTGCGGCGGCTACGGCACGTGTGCCCAGGGGCCCGGCGCCGTGTGCAACTGCTCGCAAGCGCTACGTGTGGAGCCTGTCTCGTGCCGCCGCATCGACGCAGCGTACCTGCGCGAACACGAGAGCAAGACAAAGAAGACCACGCCCACGACGGTCGCCGACAGAGCGGCCTCGTCACGCAGCAGCGACCACTGCTACTTCCAGAGCATGTTCGGCGTGCTGGCGCTCACGGCGCTGGCTGCGGTCGCGTTCAAGTACACGCAGCGCCGCCGTCTCTGTCAGCAGCACGGCGCCGCGCATAGCCACCACGTCCAGTCGCCGGGTTTGTACGGCAGCCTCGAATCCAGCCCGCTCGTCTCGGGCAACCGCGTCTGAGACACACCAAGAAGAAGGCGAAAGGAGTCTTTTCATTCAACTTATATAATTGAATACCAATAGAGAACGCTATCAATTCCACTTGTCTCTGACCGCGTCGATAACAAACCCGACGCTCAACACGGCTGGCATCCATCCATGCGACCGGCTTGCACACTTCCCAGTTCGCCACGGTGATGGCAAAGGAGGCAAACAGGAGCCCTGCTTGCACCAGCTTCGACAAGACGAGCCACTGGTTTGTTGGCCTGAACGCGCCAACGAAGACCACAGCCGCCACAATCCACGGCGCCCTGGTGAGACACCCGTACCAGAAGAAGAAGGCGATTGTCATGGCCACAAAGACAACAGCACTCGCCGTCGGCGCCATACCAGACTTGTGGGCTACGAGAGAAACAACCATCAATAAGCGTCAGCACAACACTCACACAATAGACATAGTGCAGCATGCTTCCCTCTCGGGGTCGCTGTCCACATGTTCGACTCATTCGCACACTGATGTGAAGAACCAGTCCCCATCATGTTGATGACGCCTTCTCCACAGGGGAGCACATCGACTCGGATGAGAAACTGCAGGCCATCGAATTGGCCATCGAGTCGCGATGCCACAAGATTGTCGCTCGAGAGCTTCGCCTCATTCGTCAAGTAACGAGCTTGAGCTGCTGGGTCGCCGTTCATGAGCTTCTCGAAGTCTTCGCGCACTCGCCGTCCACGTACGGTCCCCGGCTGGGGCGCAAAAGAGACTTATCTGCGAGCGCTTGTCCACGTTGAGGCTGCGTCGTAGCGCGCTGTCCAAACGCGCGCGGTCGCGAAACGAGCTGATGCCGACATTGACGTAAGACGTGGAGCCAACCAGAAGACCGAGAACCATGGTGCTTGAGGGAGATTGAACTGAGGGGTACGGTACCGGGCGAAAACGAGAATGCGAGCTGAGCGTTTGTCGGAGATCTTGAAGAATGCACCTGGCCCAACGCGCGCAGTAATCGCTGCCTCCTCATTGCCGCGCGCGCTTCTCTCGTCATTCCATTTCTCAGCGTTCCATGCATCCTGCCATGCATCCTAGGAAAGAGACTTGTACTCAGACTCGACTTGTGGTCAGAACACGTACTCAGACACGTCTCGTGGTCGAGATGAGACCGTGTTCTGACTTCCCTCTCGCCAACTTTCAGCACGTGGGCGGATTGATGCGCTTCTGGGAAGGGGGCATCGTGTTCTCCGAAGGGGGCACTGGGTTGATGAGTTTGATGGGTCTCTCGACAAACCCAGAGCCGACCGGCACAAACCACAAACTGCATTCTCCATTCTTCGCACCACGACAGAAAGCGCACATTCTTGAAACGATGGTCCCTGCGACTACCACCGACATGCCTTTGTACATCAAGATTGGCGGCGTAGATACCTCTGCGATCTGCGCGCATGCCGAGCCGCACGAATCGGTAGTAGTGCTGCTCGAGAGGATCGAGGAGGTGCTTGCCTTCGTCGAGATGCCTTACACAAAGTTCACGGCAGCCTACTCGCCGCTGCACGGTCGCGCGACTGGTCTCCGAGAAGGCGATCCCGACTACACCGGCGTCCAAAGCGGTTGCCCCGTCACCGTGAACAAATTCTTCACACCTGCCGCTCGCCTCGACCCGACCAAGGCCGTTGCCGACTACTTTGACACGCGCGTCGATCCCGAAACGGCTTCCATTGTGCTCGAGTGGCCGCCCGAAGCGTACACCCTGTACAAGATAGCGCGGGAAACGGCGCGACTTTCGGCGCACGCAATGTGGGCGAGGATCAATGCCACTGGCAACTCAACCTCGCTCGAGCCATCCCCACTGGTGCATGAACCAGCGCCGCCGCCACCTTGTTTGATGTGCGCGTCTCCGTGGCGATTTCTCTCTTCGTGCATGCGCCGGAGGTTGTGTGCTTGCGGTGGGCGAATGGCGGTTGCACCGATACGTGTGTAGCGAAGAAGACCAACTAGAAAAGTCTGCGCGCGCACTCGACCAATACATAATGACGACTGGCTATCGTGCTGTTTGGTTGACCACCAATGATGCCTCCAAAGCCTCACAGGTTGCGAGACTTTGATGTGACCTCGCATTGGCGAAATAGCAGCCGACTGTCGTCTAATCTGAATGACAGAGACTGATTAGGTTCCCAAACGTGTTGCTATCTCTCCACAAACCACAGGCTTACTGACAATAATTGACCCTCAGCTATTGTATTTTTGCCGCTAGTGTGGGCTGCAAGAGCGCGACCAGCGCGGCCGCTGTCTTGGAAATGGTATTGTTCTGCACGACGTCAAACTTGGCCGAGCTGAGCAGGTACATCACCGACATGAACGCATCCTCGTCGTGGGGCTTGCCTAGTTCGCGAGACAAATCGACGTACCGTGCAAGGAGAGAGAGCAGCGTGAACGCGTCTTGGACCAGGCGTAGCCGCTGGCCATTTTCGAGGAGCTCATCGAGCGCATCGAGCCCCAGCGTGCGGGCATCAAAGGTCTCGCGGTGCAGTAACTGCGTGAGGTAGTAAATGACCGAGAGATCGTGGTCGTCTTCGTTCGTTTGGCCGTGGGTGCTTTCGAGTACAAAGCGAATGCCCGTGGACGGGTACGTCACCACAATGGCCATAAACACGCCAATGGTGGCATGCTGGAGCGACCAGAGATCGCGTCGTGCGGCTTCCAGTGCCGCGCGCGGCATGGAGCTCACTGTGGGCACGGTACCGCCGAGCAGTCTTGCACAGCGATTGAAGAACAGCGTCCGTCGTGCCGAGCTCTCTAGCTCGGGGAACGTCTCGCGGAAATGCACGAGCTCCTGCACAACTTGAAGCGCGCGGGCCTTGTGGGGCACGGGCACACCCTTGGGCGCCAGCACGATCTCTTGCAGAACGTTGCTCGTGACGAGCGCCTTGAAATCGGCGTGAGGCGCGCGATGAATCACGCCCAGGTCCACCCATAGTGAGAGCACGCTGAGACCGGCATCCACGACGCGCGGCTCGATGGTATTGTTTTGGATGACGCGACACAGTGCAATCAGCAGTTTGGCGCGCATTTGAATCCGCTCGGCGAGCTGTGTCTCCTCGGTGTGCGATGCGAGCCAGTCCCGCGACGCGAGTCGGAGGTCATCTTTCTTGGACGCAAGGTAGTCGTCCAGCGACGTGAAGCGAAGTCCGGGAAACGAGATGCGCGGGTGGTCCATGCCCGTACTGCTCGTACTCACTGGGTGGCCCGGTCCACTGGACGACGCGAGCAGTAGGAACTCCTGAAAGCATTCGCTGTGGACAATGACGACATACAGAAGCCGCAGAACACTGCACAGCACGTCCGTCTCGAGGTCGGACGGCGCCGTGAGGTACTTGACTAGCACGGGCGCGAGCGCGAGTGCCGTGGCGTCTCCTTGGATCATACTCGCGAGTGCATCGTGGAGATCCCGTGCGCGTTCGTTGACATACGCAGCCTGCGTCATATTGACCTCCTGGGCAAAGCTGCGCAGCGATGCCTGCACTTGGGCGTGGGCGTGGCCGGCGATCTGCGAAAAGACACTTTGGGAGACGGCCGATTCGGACGGAAGCTGGCTGCCTCTAGAGTCACTGGCGTGTAGAGACGAGCTGTGCGAGTCGGTCCGGTGTGCGGGGTCGGTGCTCTCTTTGTCATTGGGCTCGGTTTGGAGCTCCTCGTCGAGTTCACTGGATCCTTTGAATAAGATCAGTAGATCCCGTGACGCTGTCGCCATGAGCGTCGCGAGCAGCTCGCCATTCTCCGCCGCGAGTCGCTCGCGTGGACCTAGCGGATCCGTCTGCACTTCAACAGCTACGCTGGATCCACCGGCTTTTGCCGGTGGCGAAACCGTAGCGGGCGCCACCTGCGACATGCGCTGGCTCGCAGCCATGACGGCGCTCTCGTGCTTGCGCTTCTTGGTGGCGAGCAGCCGCTTCTCCGCATCCAATCGCTTCTGCTCCACAAGCTGCTTTTGCCGGAGCTCATCCAACGCGCGCAGTGCGCGCACCTTGTCGCGCTCCGAGTTCTTGAACCTCTCATTGAGAAAGGACACACTGGACTCGAGCGACGCGATCTGCTTCGTCTTGGCGTTGTTTAGCTTGTCGCTTTCGTATTTGATCTCGGCCTCGATCGTCGCCATGTTGGCGCGCAGATCAAAGTTGTCTTCTTCGGCCTCGCTCAACTTGCCCTGGAGAATCTGGACCATGCCGACGGCCTCGCCGCGCTCACGCTGGAGCTGCGCAATTTCGTCGCGCAGCTACAGGAAGACACCGCATACAAATTCCAAGTCATTTAGAATCTCGTTTGTACGCACAGGCCTGCTAGAAACGCTCGTATCGTACCCGCCGCATCTCGGCATCGTGATGACCCGCACCATACATTGCGGGCACCTTCAAGAATGACCCCGGACAATGCCGCCGAAAAGCGCGGGGGCTACCGTGGATGAACTAAGTACGAATCTGCACTCGTACCTAATGCGAACCTAGTGGTGAATAGCCAAGCGGCGTGTTGCCTCTTCAACTCGCGGGCAGTTCGGTCGGGACGCGTTGTGGGCACGCGGACGGCGTGTTGCTGCCTGCTTTTGGGGCGACTGCGTGCGCGAGATCCACTTGTAGGTAGTCGCGCTGGATAGACGAGACATGGGCGATTCGGATGAGGTGCGGCTGGCTTCGATCGGAGTGGGGGGCGAGTCATAATCGCTGATCACAAACCCGAACGTGTTGATTGGCAGGAGAAGGTTCTTCTCGAGGATGATGTGGGCTTCCCCAGCAAATGCGGACCAAATCCACAGTGCTTACTTCCTATCTCACTGGTTCTGCGTGCGTTGGTAGAGTATGGACGAGATGCATGAGCTGGAAGACGATTTGGTGACGAGGTGCGTTTCTCCGATTCGACTACAGAGTGCGTTCCACCATGACTACTCCTGACCGAGTATCCACACAGTATCGACACGAATGCGTCACCAGTCAAGCTGTCCATGACAAACACAAGACGGCAGTACGAAGCCAGCGGCGTCGACGACGGCAAGCTCAGCGATAGCGACGACAGTGAACTGTTCCAAGGCAGCAGCAGTTCCGACGAAAGCGACAGTCGGTGGAGGTCACGGAATTTCGACCGGATAGAACCGCCAGGCATATTGGGAAGAGACAGCGACGAAGATGAAGATGGTGAAGATGATGAGCCGCCTGAGATACCAGGGAGTCCCATACGGGTACGTATATGTGCGGTAGATGGATCCGGCTGTGGCTGATACTAGAGTGTATCATGTTGTAGTCTGCGACGGGCGATGATACAGCAACCCATGGCTTACGAAGAAAAACCACGAATGGCAGCGATTCGGCGCGTGCACGGCCAACGCGCAATGCACCGATCATCAATGTTCTCAAGATCCACACGGACAATAGTGATGATGACGAGTACGAAACCAAAGAGACTGAGGCACCACGCGCGATGGAAATCCATGCATCCAGTTCGTCCTCGGACTCCGAGCGAGAGGGGACGGAGAATAGTGAAGACGATGACGATCGCATCGCCCACCGTGGGTCGAAACGGGAACCTCACGCTCACCACCACGAACGTCCAAAGACAGCAGTCAAGGAGCTCGCATTGTATCGAGGCGTGGTGCCAGCTGAGTATTACGAGCAGATCGTACAAGGCGCATCGATATCTCCAGAGAGGAAGGACGCCGCCCAATCGAAAATTAATGGAACGAAAGCACGAAATCCAAAGCCACAACTCGATCGCGAGCGTGAAGGTCGTCAGCGGATACCGTCCGCAGCTACGCAGCCTCCAGCCTCCAAGTACAAAGTCCGCGTTCCAAGCGAGATCGAAGAATTGTTCCAGGTATCCCCGGGTTCATTGAGCTTCAAATTTCATTTATGTTCCTGACGTTATCGTGATGCCTTCTATCCCAGTATGTCCATGCATACACGCCAGACGTGGTCGACATTCCAACGCATCTCCAACCATTCATTCCTGAGTATGTACCCATTGTGGGCCTTCCATTCGACGGCATCCAGGTAAGAAAGATGCCCACGGAATCTAATACTTCTACGACACTTGACGGAGCTTTTGCCGCCATCCAGATTCCTCGCCCAGACAATAAACCCGACCCAGCTGGAATCGCTTTCGTCCGGGAACCATGTGCACAGTCCAATGCAGCTGAATTAGAGCTCCTCTTGGCCGCTCGCGCCAAGACGCAGCGGCGAAAACGACACTTGCACAGTGTGGAACGCGTTCACAGCATCGAAGACGCTTCCCATCGCCCACGTGACATCGACCAGTGGATAACAAGCGTTGCCAAGGTGCATGCCTCTACACCACCGCTGCAAGTGGTCTACAAAAAGCCCATGCCCTCGGAGACGTCCCTCATGGAACTCTGGTCGGAGTCGTTTGAAGAGTTTCTGGCATCACAGCCACCGCTTCCAATCAGCCAAATGGATCTCGACTTGCCCGAGACCATTCGTGTCGTGTGCGGTGTGCTCGACATTCCCGTGTACGACGGGCTCCACGTCCACTCGCTCTACGCGCTGTTTTCGCTGTACCACGAAGTCGTCTCCTATGAAAAAGAACTGCTCGGCAATCATGCGACCACATAACCGCAAGTGAAGTAAACAATTTTGGCTCATTTGTCTCCCATTAGTGATTCTCCACGTGATAAGACTACGCATCGGCAAACGTGCCTGGCCACGGGGCGTCCTTGTCAGGGTTCTTCTCGCGGTCGAGCTTATTACAGGTCGAGATATCAGTTGAGAAGTACGTCGTCTCGGTCTATCAAACAAATCTCGTCAGTACCCCGGCCTGCATGCTGGGAAACCATGGAGCACTACGTACCGTCGGGCATTGGAAGCCGAGCACGTAAGGGCATTTCCGGACCACGTCTTCACACAGCGAAAGGCAGGTTCGGAAGCGGCCCGTGATACCCTCGACACAATCGCTCGACGGGGTAAACCCACGGGCGGCAAGGGAGTACGGGCAGAGCGCGTGGTGGTGGATCTGGCCAGCACTGTTATCACCGGGACGACTAACACCGCAGCGCTGAAACTTGATGCTGCAGACCCAGTATTTGTACGCGTCGCGGCAGTGGTCGCACGAGTACAGCGAGTACCGCGTGTTACTGTTGCAGCCAAAGCGGTGGAGCACGATGTTGACGTTCTCGTAGTAGGCTCTAGCCTTGGCGTCGAACGCGGCACCGTACGGGTCATCGTTATCGACGACAGCGTGGTAGTCGACCATCCAACAGAACGCGAGCGAGTTCTTGGTGAACGGACGACAGACGGGCGTGGTCGGTTCTTCACTGTCGGCCGCGGCAGTGTAATGCACGATGGAGAGAAGCACGATGGAGAGACATGTCAGAACGGAACGCAGCTTCGTCATTCGTGGTGAGGGAGACACAACGTCTTGTCGTCGTGCACTGCTCAAGAAGCAAAAGCGGAACGGCTTTGTGAAGTATAATAACCGCTCGCGACGATTCAGCTTGAGATATTAGAGAAGGTATTGATGAAGTCAAGTACTGTACCTGTTATATCTTCAATGTGAGTTTTTGATCTCCATCCAGAGCATCCAGCTCTTGTTCCTGTCTATGGTCGCCACCCGTGTTTGATGTCTTCAACTGGAAGCGGGAAGTAGAACATTGGTCCTGGGCCGGAGCAGTCCACAGCACGCTGCACGAACGCCAGCTTCGCGGGCGTCGAGATGTCCATCAGGACGCCGGCCGCCGGTGAAGTCGCGAGTGAAAACGCCGACCGATTGCCAGCAACAATCTCGTCGAGCTCACTACAGAACGGAGTCCCGTACGCGTTGAACAGCCGTGTTGGGAAGTGGACGATGAAGTTGGCGTAGCCGTTAAGCCACGCCGGGAACATGGTCACGTTCGTGTACTGCACAAACAGTGCAGTGAAGATTGGGTTGAAGTGCCCCACGGTGAGCGGTAGCTCCTGGACACGCGTGAGTCCCATCTGCAAGACTGCGAGGTTTGGAGATTCGAGCAGTTCGGTCGACAGGAGCGAAATAGGTGAGTTGGCCATCGATAACATGTTGGGCTGGAGTCGCGTAACGACCGATGGGATCTCGGTGAAGAGCGAACTCTCAAACACGAGCAGCATATTACGTGGCCACGTGTCATCGAGATTGGCCGGGAGTGACTGGAGGTTCGTGGCCGAGGTAAAGAAGTTGTGCATGCGCTTAGGAAAGTCCGTCGACAAGAGCCCAGCAGGGAGCTCGCCGTTGGGCACCTTCACGCGCAGCAGTATGACGGACCGGAGATCGGCA
Organism: Pythium phragmiticola; assembly: GCA_023335935.1. Lineage (NCBI taxonomy): Eukaryota > Oomycota > Peronosporomycetes > Pythiales > Pythiaceae > Pythium > Pythium phragmiticola. Next base: position 56,045 of record JAADWA010000038.1, on the reverse strand, counting down.
TGGTTTGTCTCGGTCACGGCCGCATGTTCATTCCACACGAGGACCGTCGAGTTGTAGATTTTGAACCCCGTCATGGCGCGGTACTGGACAATTTTGGAAGAGACATGGAGCTGCGGGCAATGGCGGATCACGACGCGTGCCGCGCGGTTGGGATCGAACGTGTCCCACGCGGAGTCAAAGGCAGCGTCGTGGCCGCTTGAATGGAGTGCCGCACAGTTGATCTCGACAAGCGAGCAGCCCGGTTTCGTGCTAAACCACGGCTTGAGCTTCAGGGAGCAGTCCGTCGTGCTTTGGTGCGACTCGGCGGTGATGTGGACGATGAGGATCGTAAATCCCCAGAGCACAAACACCCCCGGTCCAACGACGTGGATGATGAACGTGACGGCGCGGGACACGAGCGAACGCCTGAGCGGCATCAAGGTCGTTGGGCTGACGGGCGGCTCCAGCGTCTTTGGCGGACCCTCATCACGCTGCTCTCCAATCACGTCGTCAGTCATCGATTCGATCGGAACGACGTCGTCGCACACCTTCCTCCGCTTCGATGGCCGCAGCTGGTCCTGCTTCGCCGTGTCCTCTTGGCTCGAGACAATGTTATCGGACTGCGCGAGCCGAACGGATGGCAGAACGAGCGTCAGCCCGGGCCCAGCCGTCAGCGGCGCAATTCCGTGCTGCTGCGGTGTAGGAACAACAGACGGCAGCACCGCCACCGACCCCAACATCTCCTTGATCGCGTCCATGCATTGCACCAGCCCAAAAGCAAACACGAGCCGCGAGACCATATCCCCCCAGGACGCGACCACCATGATCTGGAACTCGTGCTGCATGTTGGAGATCCACTCGTCGTCAAACCACGCGATGAATGAAAAGCCAAAGTGCGGGTCGACGTACTGCGGCGCGTACGTAGCGAAAATGATGACGGACACACCCACCGACGACAGCATATCAAGCACGGCGTCGCACAGTAGACAGAGCATGCGGCGCGTTGTCTCGCGGTTGCGGTAGTAGCGGTGCAGGAACGGCACGGCCCAGCAGTTGGCCACGAGCAGCGCCACGTACAGGCGAATGAGCCAGAGCCGCGGCAGCACGAGCGTCATGCGATAGAGCTGGTGCGACTGCAGCGTCGTCTCAATAATCTCCCGCACGAGTAGCACGTGGTCAAAGTAGACGCTGTCAACGCCGAACAGGCCGTCGCGTGCAAAGAGATGGAACGCAATTCGCACGGTATTGGACATGCGATGTGATGTGGACGCCGAGGAAGAGACTCGGTCCGAGTCACCTGTGGATCTGTGCCGCGCTGTCGATCTTGAGGACGCGCTGCCGAAGACACTCATGAGAAATTTCCCAACGTAGGGCATGCGCGCGATGCGTTTATAGACTGGCCCGATGTCTGGCTGGAACACCAACTTGCGCGCGTACAGCGAACTGGCCACCATGAGCACGACGAAGAATACGTGGATTGCAGCGATAAACGCATGGATTGAAGAGATTTTCGTATGCTCGGAGCTAGGAAGTCCGATGCCGTAAGTTGTGAGCTGAAAGTCGAGGTATGTATTGGCAAACATTTTGTACAGCAGAGCGACGCCAACGTAGTAGACAATGTTGGCACAGTGCAGTGCGAGCAGCCCGAGCCACCAGAGTGCAAAGGCCCACGGAGTGGTTTTGAAATGCATGCTTGGCTTGGCTTGGCGCCTCCCCCGGATTCGCGTCAGCCCGCGGCCGACCACGCCGAGCATGGCGACAATGTGCTTCGCAGGACGAAGAGAAAGTGAGCAGGGATGAGGCGTCGATTGCAGAGTAAGAAGAGTGATTTCAAAAGAGGCGAACCGCTACGTGTCACATAAATATCTGGCCGAGTCGAAAAAGGAAAGAGCGTGCAGCTCAAGATCGCACAGTCTGTTGCGAAACCAATCCCAGTGGGTGTGGAGTAATTATATCCAGCCGGCGAAGCTCAGTAAGAATGTTGAATGCTCGCGTTGTTGTTTCGATATTGAATATGGTCGATTTGATTATTTCATATTACCGTATATTTAATTAGATCAAATGCGATACTATATATCATAGTATATCCAACTCTGATTTAATCTCGACCACGGATAAGCGAACAAGCCAGCACGAAGACCCGTGTCTGCGTGGTATTCCAGCGCACTTGCAATCACGCCTACCGTCTCCATGATCGAAGGACACACTCGCGCGCTGTCGTCGCCGACACCTCGCGAGAAGCAGCGACTCGCAGGCGGCTCCCAGCGCGTGTTTGCCGGCTGGCTCTTTGTCGAAGCCAACAACAAGCGCGACTTTGCCTGGCGTTTCTGCGTGCTAGACGGTCTGCGCTTCCAAGTGTACGCCAATGAAATCAAGCTCCACGATCTCGACACACCCGCGGCCAAAGAAGCCCTTGTCCGCCAGCATGTCCTTGTCCACGTCGAGCGCATGCACCAACTCAATCGCGGTATGCTGCTCGTGAGCCAAGATGGATACGGACTGTGGCTCCACGGTACCCACAACGAGTCGCACTTTGAGCAGTGGCTTGCGATTCTCCACGAGGCCGTGCAAAGCCAGTCGGTGCGGCTCACGATCTCCCGCTACGGCTTTGTCCACCAGTCGTCCAGTGAGTGCTTGAGGGACAGCGGTGTTGCCTACACGGGCTGGCTCAAGATCCGCCGCTGCTTTGTGCGCGGCTGGGTGCTCGGGCCCGTGCGTCGCATGTACTGCGTGCTGTCGGGCCGCCACTTGTCGGCGTTCAAGATCAATCTTGAAGGCCGCTGGGCCGATCTCCACGGCACGATAGAGCAGCTCTCACTCGCCAAGAACACGAAGTGGCTCGATCTCGTGCTAAACACGGGAGTGACGTTGCGAGTCAGCGCTAAATCCGAAGACGTGACCAGTACGTGGGAACTCCGCATCGAGGCGGCGCTCCGCCGCGAACCATTGTCCGCACCCACGCGTAGCACTCAAATGCTAGCTGCGCAATCGACTCGCGCACCGCGCCGTCTCCTCACCTACTAGGCCGGTGGAGGCACTCTAGTTGTCCGTCCACGCGGATGAGAACCCCATGTGAATAGACATGCTTGTGCTTTGATGATGCGACGATTCGCGTAAGAGACCAACACTCCTAACTTGAAGCTTTCTCGATGTGGTACATGTGGTCCACACCAACATTGTGTTCGACAGTGGAAAAGGGGTTTGAGATTGTTTCCAACACTTTTCTCCGGCCCTCCGCTGCGGTCACAAAATGATCCAAAGTGTTTTCAACACTTGTATCCTCCGTTCTGGGATTGTTCTCTGTTTAAAACAGCCCACAGCCACCCCGGTCTGTTTCTGTGTGTGTTCGTGCCGAAAAGAGAAAAGAGGCGTCGCGGAGCTGGGGACTGAGTGTATGTTGAGGAGGAAGCCGGCAGTCGGCAGGGACACAAGCACGACAGCAAACCCCACGGGCGGCGTACCCACGCGAGCGCGCGCCCTCCCATCCACATCTCCCGCGAGACGCGTGGCCACCTCAAGAGCGCGTGCGTCCACCCAACGAGCCGTGAAATCCCGGCGTCGAACGGGTGCGAACTCGCCGAGCTTTTGCGAAAGGAAACAAGGCCGCCACCAAACAACCCACGAATCCGCTTTTTTTTCTCCAAGGCGCCGGGCGTGTGGGCTTATATAGACATTTAGAAACACACACGGCGCTCGGTCGACGGCGTATCCACACAGGCCTCTCGCTTTTTCTTCGCACTCCCGTTCGACTCGTTCTCTCGATAGAGAACGGACATGCAGTTTTTCAAGTCGCTGACCGACCCGGCGCTCAAGCGGCTGTACAAGTTTGTGCTCAAGCGGCTCATTGGGCGGTTCCTCGCGGAAGACGAGATCGACTTGGACCAGCTCGACGTCCACTTGCGGTCTGGAAGGCTCGAACTCTGCGATTTGCTCTTGAACACCGACGTCTTGAATGCCGAGATCTGTGAAGCCAATGGACTGCCGTTCCGCGTCAAGAAGGGCTATCTCGGCTCGGTGCGGGTCACGATATCGTACATGAACATTATGAGCGAGAGTTGCCTTGTCGAGATTGACGACATTGAGATCGTGCTCGTTCCGGTCGGTGACGAAGATGCCCACCCACAGGAGGAAGACGCTAGACCGCGCGGTGGTGCCGGGGCCAAGTCTAGTGACAAGCCAGATGGAAGCACGACCCACCAGGCAGCAAGTGACACGTCCAGAGCGCATGGAAGCAGCAACGAATACACGGATGAAGTCTCCCAAGAAGGACTCGATTTCGTGGCGAGCTGGATCGAGCAAGTGACGTCGAAAATCAAGGTCACGTTGTCGAATATCTGCCTCCGTCTCGAGACAGGTGACCAGGCGAGTGAGAAAAATGTGACGCTGTTGTGCAAGCTCGAATGGGCGCAGTTCACAGACGAGTCGGCGAGCGAGGTAGCGAGCGTGTACGGACGCGGCGGTATGGATCAGTCCGTTGGATCGACATCGCAAAGCATGTATCAGTCGATGGCTGCAAGTTCGTTGTTTGGCATCTCTCAGAAAGCTGTCAAGTTTCGTGGTATCAGCATGGATCTGCTGTTGCCATCGGACGAGCTGGAAGACGATGATTCCGGTTCGGTCTTGCACCATTTCTTGGCGAGTGACTCGACTCGACAGTGCTACGTGCAGCTCAAGTTGTCGCACTATGAAGCGCTCGAGGCTCCGTCGGTGGATGCCGATTTGTTTCTCCATTCGATTCGGATCGTGCTTCAACCGCAGCATTTCTACCACTTTGGAACGCTGCTCGAAGCTTTTGGTGACGACCCGCAGCCAAGAACGACAAAGGGCCGCCATACGACACCTTCCATGCATGAGTCGATCTGTGAGTCAAAACCAGCTTGGCTTGCTCAAGATGATCAAGACGAGTCGAGCGAGGGTGGTGTGAAGCTGTCGATGCGCGAATTCCAGCGCATTGAACAGTTACTTCTCCAGTACCACAAAACCCACGAAGAGCTCATGAATACTCACAAGGATCGTGTTCAGAGTACTTCCAGCTATGAACATGCCGATTTCCCGTACCCGGTGCCGAGGAGGCTTTCGTCGGCTGAAAGCGTAGAAAGTGTCGGATTGTCCGACCTTGACGACGAAGACAACTTTTTCGAGTGTGACCCCGGTGCAGAATCAATGGCAGGAAGTGCGAGATTCGGCAAAGCCTCAAGTATGATGGCGCAGTCGATGTATGCGTCTGCATTGTACGAGCCGGAGGACTCGAAGCCGTCAGTTGTCGACTCCAAGTTGTCTGGAAGTCTGAGAGCAAGCGTTCGTCAACGGCCATCCAGAAGTGTGCGTACTCGCGTGAAGGTGCATCTTTTGGAGTGCGACATTGTCATCTTGTACGATGATCTGTTGGACCTCGAAGAAGACGATGACAATGGAGTCGATTATTCATCCGAGTCGCGGCGCCAGAGACAGCTGCGCCGACGAAGACGCGGTTTGCCCGTCATGACTGACCAGGAACGCATCGAGGTCGTCATCAAGGACGTGATCGTATCCACGTTGATGTACCAATCGTACACAACCGTGGCACTTTCAATCGGCTTGTTCGAGGTCGTGGAGAAGATGCTCGCTCGAATGTCCACGGATATCGATGGTGACGACGACGCGCTTCTGTCCATACCCGTGCTCCGGTTCGCAGATGTCTCACCAGCGACGAATCGGAAAGTGCATCTGTCCGCGAACTTGTCTGCGCAGATTCGTATTGACATGAACGCAGCCGGTGGTGTTGATTTGCTCGCCGTTCAGATCAGTGCGCAGCCAATCCTTTTAGAGTGGGATATGCACATCATTGACCGCGCGCATCGATTAATGAAGCTGATGGAGGAATCCAGCACGGCCAAGCAGAAAACCTCAGCAAACTCAAAGCCGGCACCGGAAGCCTTATATCCGAAGAAGTTGGACGTGAACACGGAGTGCTTCGAGATCACGCTCAGATTTCCAATGGTGAACAGCGATTTAATCCGTTTCGGCCCGTCGTCGAAGCGAGGTTTGAGTGAAGACAAGCTCGTACTCGTGCTGGAGGGCGTCAAGGCAAGTTCGTATGCAGACGGAGCTGAAGAGGATTCTGCGTTTCCGATGTCGTCGAAGCCCAAGCTACCGTGGTTATCACAGTTTGATGTTCGCTTTGACTCGATTGGCGCATCGCTCGTCGGGCCAGTGGGTGGAGATCAGCGGAACTCCGAGTTCACAAAGCACGCGATCATTGCTGGACGCAGTGATATGACATCGGGAGACAGCTGCAGCCTACGTCTCCGTATGCAGGTTCCGTCGAATGACGAGATCAAGGCTGCATTGAAAGCGAAGCACAACATTTCTCAAGACTCGCTGGAGCAATTCATCGAAGCTGCAACGAATGCAACCAGTGAAACTGAGGAAAAGGGCGGTGATGATAATGACGGTGGTCGCGTTGGGTCAAACGGTTGGAGTCAAGATGCGAGAAATCGTGCGCATGATTTTGAGGTTGCGGCGAGTGGTGCGGCACTGATGGGTCTGGAGATACGGATTCCGCATTCAGAGATCGTGTTCAACAAGCAATCGTTCGATCGGCTCATGATTCTGTTTGACGCGCTTCTGATGATCAATCCTATCGATGTCAACGGACACAACCAAATGATGGTCACGGCCGCGTACCGCAGCCGTCTCATCCCGAATTACATGTCCATGGACGTGGAACTCAACGACGGAACACTTAAACTTGAATATGCACCACCGGCCACTCGAGTTGATCCGAAGCAGTCAATTGCTTGCGTGTATCACATCGCCTTCCAAGACTTCCGGATTTTCCAGGTGTCGCAGTGGATGGGCCAGCTCGTGTCGCGAGTCCACATAGCAGCGCAGAACATCACGCTCCTGGAAGAAGACAGGGATTCCAACTTGACATCTCCGGTTTTGTACAAGAATCCGATTGGTGTCAACGAGGCGCCGGTGCTCTTTGTTGGAATCGATATCATCGACCAAACCCAAGAGATGCGAGAAATGAAGGTGGAGCTTCACGTCTCTCAAGTGAACATGCGGTATGAAGTGACATCCAAGTGGATGCTGTATTTGTCCGAGTTGTTGCTCCTGGAATATCCCTCTCCCATTATTCCGCTCGACTCCGCAAGCACCACTGCAGATGATTATGCCGAGATTCTGCAGCAGATTGAGTCAAATGCCTACGAAACCGTCAAGCTCGCCGTACCTCCGAAGACCGTATTCACGAAGCTCTTCGTCAGCCTGTATGATGCTGTTGTCGACTACTCACCCACGACGTTATCATCTCGCGTCATGCTGGTTCTGGGGAACGTCACGGTCTCCTCCAATGTCGTCACGGGGGCGCTCATTCAAGGGTACAAGATCTCCGTCCGGGACATTCAGCTCTATCTCACCCCTGATCGTCCGACGTACGACGAAATCGACGACAATCTCCTGGGTAACGAGCTGATAACGACAAGCCGCAAGCACAAGCAGCACGCGGTTGTCCGGTTTGCGGGCGAGTCACGAAGTCGAGGTCAGCTTTCGGCACTCTATCCGTCGCAGTTGATGTTTTTCGAGACGCACGGATTCTTGCAGATGGTGACGGTGGATATTATCGACGTTTTCTTGCGCGCGATCGTGCCGCCAGTGGAAGAAGACACGTCCATGCTGCCAGGTGACAGACGAGTCTCTCCATCTTCGCTTGGTGCACCCGAATTATCTGTGGAGCTGACTCTTGGAACCGCCAACATCTATGCCTGCTTTGATTCGTTCAACACGCTGATTGAGCTCATCTCAACGTGGACCGAGCAGCTCAGCGTTGAAGGCGAACCTCGCGATACGACAGCTTACGTTGGCCTCGATCGCGTGAAGGATGTGTCCAGTGTCTCGGTTGTGACGAACCTTGGCCCCGCAACTGTAAGAAGCTCACGACCTTCTGTCGACGAATCCCTGTTGCAGACACCTCCACTCACAAGCGCACGTCTGGCGGCGCAGAATACGCTGCGGAACGACTACGGCATGTCAAGTGCCTCCCAGGTTAGTCGAACGATGAGCATGACAAGCAGGACTGCCAGTTCGGCAGGTGTCAACCTTTTCGCTCAGCTAGATGAAAACGCATTTGGAAGTGGTCGTCGGGTGTTTTCGGGAAGCCATGCAACCACCGACACGGAAGCTCGCTTGCTGCGAACCCGCCTGGACGAAATCCAAAAGGAGAAGGACCGCATGGTGAGTGGCTCGTCACAGTTTAGGGACGACGCACTGAGTGCAGGGGAACTTCGATGCAAGTACAACAAACCGGACGAGGAACCCGCGCGGCCGAGGATGCGAATCAACGAGCTTTTCATCGAAGACTACTATTCCGGCAAGGGTATGAAGAGCGAAGATGGCAGGGGGTTGTCTTCTGGTGCCGGTGACTTTTTGATGGCTCCCACTGGGCAGGCAGCACCGCACCCTTCTTTAGGGGAGGGAGACCCATGGTTTTCGTCCAAGTCTGATAACCCATCCGAGAACCACAGCGAGTGCCATCCAGTGGGCTCACTGCCTGATGAGCATACTGCTCGATGGCTTGGTCCCAGTGCCTTTGAGAACTCGATCGCGCCCAGCTCACCCGCTTCTTCGCACCGTTTCGATCCTGTTGATGAGGATCCTTATGCCCATGAGGTGAAAGCACCCGTCCCCTTAATGTATAACGATGATCTCGGCCGAAATGAAGACGACGAAGGCGACGAAGTTGACGAATTCCCGTCAGCAGCGTTTCCTGCTGGACCGAAGAATTGGTGGGGAATGCAGTCTGCACCGGACGTGGAGCTGAGTGAGTTTCAGACCGAGGAAACCGAGTCGGCATTCTCGCACCATCTGCCGTTCCTGGATGACGAGTCTTCCCAGAATGATGACCCCGACCAGCCGCATCCGTTGTCCATGTCCATGATGTTTGCCAACGGCGGTGATGAAGAAACAGAGGTGGAACTTGATTTCACACTAGACCGCGAAATGCGGACTAAGTTTGACCGCCTGATGGAGGGCGACTCGAGCGACGGAAACGGCATCGAGGAGGATCTCAGTGACGAAGACGACGAAGAGAAAGCCGATGCGATGTTCGAACACGAGCAATCAACCGCTACCGCGCTTGGTGCACGAAAGCCCTCGAAGACGGAAATCACTGCACCCGTCTCCATCTTGCCGCGCAAGACGTCGTTTTCCGATCATTCCAGTCACTCGGGCGCGACGAGTGCTGTCCCGAGTCACTACTCACCACCAGATGAGCCTACAGCCCGTTGGTTCTACGACGACCTAGCTGGCGATGCCGCACAGCGCGAAGGTCCGCCGTCTCGCATCTACCCGCATCACATTGAGATCCCGATCGGAGGCACCGCGGCGTCTCTCTCGTTTGGCGAACGGGAGTACGACGAAGCGGTAAGGAGCGTGGCACGTGAGGGTGCCGTGACAAAGACTCCAGTCACGACCCCGGTCGTCATTCGTCATGTTCTGCTGCGCGACTTCAATATTTGCATGCGCTTCTTTGGCGGGTCGGACTGGTCAAAAGATCTCGCGAATGTGCCGACCTTGAACCGTCGTGGGACAGCCAGCAATGCGGCCGCAGCAGAAACGTGTGCGCAAGAACCTGTTCCTGCTACGAAGAATCGCAAGGAGAAGCTCCTAGACTCGCTGCTGGACAACTACGTTCCAACCGTGGCCGACAATGGACTGTTTGGAACTGAGTCTGTCGAGACCTCGGCGTTCAGCGGATTGTCGCCAGCTCGTGCGGGCGGCCGTGCTAACACAGATCGTTCAGCCCCCAGTCACAGTGGCGCCTCGCGGAAGCGATCGCTAAAGACTGGGCGGAAGACGGAAGAGATGCTCGAGCTGGTCGTGACTCGCATCCAGCTACGTCTGGATGTCTTCAACGAGGATGATACACAGCCGCTAGCATCCAACACGGTGCTCGCGTTGGGTGATATTGAGATTCTCGATTACATTTCAACCTCCCAGATCCGCAAGATCATCTGCTACTGGAAATCGGACGCCAGCCACCCACGCGAAAGCGGAAGCAGCATGGTGCATGTGCACCTCATGACGGTTCGTCCAGGGCCGAACCTATGCGAAGAGCATCGACTAAAAGTGCGTATGCTTCCACTGCGTGTGAACCTTGACCAAGAAGTTGTCAACTTTTTGCGGCAGTTCGTCCCGTCTGAGGTCGGTGGGAGAGCCCCGGTAACCGCGCCCCATTTGTCGGTCGGCGACGAGGAGGACGACGATGGAGCTGTTGGGGAATTTGAAGGCACGGAACTGTCGTCGATGACAGCAGCACCACCGTCTAGCAAAGTGACGGAGACGGACGTCAGCCTGGGCGTGTGGTTCTTCCAGAGCATTGATATCCGACCCTGCAAGATCAAGATTGACTATCGCCCCAATCGTGTCGACTTCGAGGCGCTCCGTGCTGGCGATTACCTGGAAGTGATCAACTTGTTTGTCTTGGAAGGCATGGAGCTCGTCCTGCGACGTGTCAAGGCGAGCGGCATTGACGGATGGGCTGCACTGAGCGAGCATGTGCTCATGTCGTGGGTGAACGACATCTCACGCCACCAGATTCACAAGTGTGTTGCTAGTGTCTCGATGCCACCACTTCGACCATTCGCAAACATTGGATCTGGAGCCGCGGACCTCATCTTGCTGCCGCTCGAACACTATGGACGAGACCGTCGCGTGGTGCGTGGCATCAAGAAGGGCGCCAAAAGCTTTCTCAAGTCGGTCACGATTGAGACACTGAACACTGCGTCCAGGGTGGCGCAGGGCACCCAAGCACTATTGCAACACGCGGACGACGTGGTATCGTCGACGTCGTCACGCAAGAGGAACATCAAGTACCGACAGCCAGGAAGCCGTATCGCACGCAACTCGAAGAGAATGGGTGGTGGAGGCATTCGTAGTGCACAGGACCGTGGCGGTATTGGCAACCGCCAGTACCTTGCCCAACAGCCGTCTAACGCCACGGAAGGCTTGTACCAGGCGTACGACTCGTTGTCGCGCGAGCTCCACGTCGCAGCCAAGACGATTGTCGCCGTGCCGCTCATCGAGTACAAGAAGACTGGATCTCAAGGATACGTGCGTTCGGTGATTCGCGCGGTGCCTGTCGCCGTGCTGCGGCCCATGATTGGTGCATCTGAGGCTGTGTCCAAGGCGTTGATTGGCGTCCGCAATGCCATGGATCCGGAAATGAAGGAAGACGTCGAGAACAAGTTCAAGGACTTTAGCACAATCTGATGACGGAAAGTACACACGGATGAGAATGAGAGAGAAAGAGAATGAGGACTCGAAGAAGATGAGTTACGACAACAAATTGGAACGCCATTGCACATCTCCATTCTGCCTTTACTGACATTTACAGTGACTGCGTCTATAGGCAGTCGAGCGGGGGAACGGGGAGCTCAGCTATTGCGTGTGCGCATCTTCAAAAATGACGAGCGGCTTGGCCTTGGTAACGACCGTCTGGCTCGGCAGCTGCGACGCGAATTCACGCCAAGTGGACGTGCTCAACGCCTTCTTGCTGTACCACATCTCCATCGGCGTCGACCACGTCGCTGTTTTCTTTGATGGTGACGCGACGCAGCAGCCGCCACGAGCGTCGCTCCACTCTGACGTCCAGTCGCTCGTGGCCCAAGGACGCATCGAGCTCTTCTATCGCTGGGAGTCGCTAGAAGAAGAAAGCGAGCGGACCATCCACGGCGCACGCTCCGAGGATGGACGCTCAGTGCTGCTTCGGTATGCGGACTGTATTAGTTACGAAAAGCTCCGCGGCGCGATCGCGAGCGCCGCCGCTAGTCGCCAGATGCTGCATGCCGAGTTAGCCATGCGTCTCGTCACGGCGCGTAACCAGTCAAGAGACAGCGACGACAAGACGCGATGGCTACTGCATGTAGATGTGGACGAGTTGTTTTACTGTGAGGGGATGGGTGCCACGACGACGCGGGCGTCCACAGTTCTCAAAGAGCTTTTCGAGGCGATCGAGGCCGAGCGACCCGCGATCGACCAACTCACGGTGGCCAACTATGAGGCCGTGCCGACCGCCAAGTACGGCGGCAATTATTTCGTGTCGGCCACGAAGTTTCGCCGCCACACAGCGCGGATCGCGCTGTCGAGCGAGTCGCAGGCGGCCATGCGCGACTGGCAAAACAAGTCGCCGTACGACCAGTTCTTCCTGTTCTACGACAACGGCAAGTCGCTCGTCCGCGTGCCCGAGGGGATCAGCAATAGCAGTAGCGAAGAGGCTGTAGTAGTACCCGCGAGTGTCCACCACTGGCGACCGATGGGCGCTTGGGGTCGAAGCTGGCGAAGCGTCTCGAACTTCTATGACCCGCGGCGCGCGGATGGGGTCGACGTCTGGCGCGAGCCGCACTTGCGAGTGCGAGCTTGTGTACTGCACTTTCCCGTCTGTGGGATCGAATGGCTCACGGAAAAGTACGAGCGACTCGGTAACTTCCCAGACGTATGGGGAGGCACGTTGGGCTCGGCGCCAATGAAGATCCCGCCGTGTTTCCATCGCCAAGCACGGGACGCCTTTCGTCTCGGCGGTGCCAAGGAGCTGGAGCAGTTGTACGAGAGCCAAGTCATGGCGACCTGGGCAAGTGAGACGTGGCAGCGACAGTTCCGGTCGGGTGTCTGCGAAGAGATCACGTTTGCAAGTGAGGTACTCGTGGCCAAGGGGTTCACTAGTACTACGTGTAGTACTCATCTGGAATCGACAGAGCCGGACGCCCCGCCGCCAGCAGCGTCGGGGACAGAACCGAACGATTCAACGACGGCACCCGACGCCACAGGCCTCACTGTGCAAAAGGCGTGGATGCTGGCCGCAATCGCCGACCAGTATCTGTAAGATACTATCCAATACCAACAAGTAACGTCATACGCCCGTTTGTGTTTCTCTTCGGTTTCATTTCAGTCACACGCGGCAAAAAAAAGCCACGCTCTCTCTTCCACGCGCCGTCTTCCAGCAATCTCTCTCTTCCTTAGTTCTTGTCGAGCGGACGCAGCATTTCCGAGCTCGTGGCCGTGCTGTTGGCCACGTCGTTGTAGTCAATGGCGTCGAAGAAGTCCGTCTTGCGCTGGCGCTGGCGCTTCGCATGGCCGCGCTGGAGGTAGTACTGGTCCGGGTCGGTGGCCTTGATCTGGAGAGTGTCGATGCCGTAGCCGCGCGAGCGAAACTGCGTCTTGTGAGGGTGGTACGGCTTGGTCGGGCCCAAGTGGTTGGCGTACGGCGCATGCGAGACTGACGAGATCGGCACCTTGACCCAGTTGGCCGGCTAGTATACACACACGAATATACCGTCAGGAATGCCGGCGGCCACATAGTAATTAATCATAAGGAACACGTACGTCCTGGCCGGGGTCCGTGGGCTTGGCGTCCGTCGTGTGCTGCATCCAGACGTGCCACTCGGGCGGAATCTGAGAGGCCTCAAAGTCGTCAAACGACTGGACGTGGTACTCCGTGTAGCGGTTCATAAAGACCACTTCATTCGGGTCTTCAAAGTACTCGTTACCGAACTGGTCTTCGCCGACCTTGTAGCCAAACTTGATGTCGCCCGGGTTGTACAGCTTCCACAGCGTGAGCTTCCAGCCGAAGCGCTTGTACGACTCCCAGTACTTTTCAGCCACGGAGAAGAAGGTGCGCTGCTGCAGCTGGGAGGCACCCCCGGTGGCGCCCACGCCCGCACGCGCCGTCGTGGCCGCGATCGCGAGCCGCTTGCCCGCCAATAGACTCGCCATTATTTCCCGGTCTCGCGCTTGGGTTTGGCCCTGTGGGGAGAAGGAAAGCCCTCTCGACCGCAAACAGAGTATACATGGGTATACAAACCACTCACTTAAGTACGAGTAATGCGAGGCTACCATAATGTCGCTTGAAGGTCGTGATAGTGCTAAGTACGTGGGCTAACTGAGGCTAAGTTCGCCTGCGTTCTCTTCAAGACACTTTCGTGCTGAATGGCTACAGTGGAGCCAAAGACGGGGTGGGGTGTTCGAGAACGCTTAGCAGAGCACAACGCCGACGTCCTTGGGGGGCATACGCGGGCAGCGCCAGTTGTATAGGTAGTACTGGAGCTGACCGCTGCCCTTGGCGAACTTGAGGGGCTCGAGGAACTCGTCGTTCTGCATGATCGTGAGCGCGTTAAACACGTCAAAGTCTAGCTGCTTGGCCACAACGAGCGTGTCCTGCATGAGCGCCGAGAGTGACACCGACGTGGCCACGTTGTAAAACGAGTACGCGGCACGCAGCGTCTTGTGCTTGTCGTTGCCTAGCACGGACGACGGCAAGTGGTAAAAGCTGCTGAAGTCGGTGATCTCGTGGGTCTCCGGGTTCTCGATCACAAACGAGCTCACGACACCATCCTGCGGCAGCATCCAGTGGGCGACCTCTTCTTCGCTATAGTGCGTGATGAGCTGGCACTTGGCCTGGTACTCCTTGAGCAGCTTCTCGACCTGCGCGAGATCCTTGCGTTCCATGGGGCGGAAACCCGGGATCGCGGTCGCCGTCGGCATGCGCAGCGCCTTGATGAGACTCGACATGGTCATACGCGGCGGCAGCGGCGAGAAGCCAATCTCCACGAGCTTCTTCGGGTTGAGCGACCGGTGAAAGTAGCGGCACTGCGACACGGGCATGGGCAGCACGGCGCCGGCCGTGTAGATGGCCTGCCAAATGTCGAGCAGGTTGACGCGGCGCGTGATCTCCTTGATGAGCACGGGCGCGAGTCGCTTCGTGCGCAGCTTCTTGTGGACACAGAGAAAGTTGATCTCGGCCATGGGCATTTCGTTTTCGTACACGCGCGTGGTCACGGGGATGCCGCTGATAAACGCCATGAGCTTGTTATTCTTGGTGTTGCGCACGCCAACATGCCAATGCTTGTGGAACCCCGGCGGCGTGAGCGCCCACTTGAGAAAGTCCACTGAGTAGTCAAAGCGCAGCGTCGCGCCGTCGTCTTCGACATAGTTCTGCGCGAGCAGATCGTACACCTCCTGGGCCTGCGCGTCATCGGTAAAGTCCACATCGCACCACGTGAAGCCCGCGGGCATGGCGTACGGCTCGGCGCGCACATCGGCGACGGTCTTGGGCGCGTCGATCGGGCCATGGTCGCTCGGGAACTCGTCAATCTTGGGCACGGGCTGCGTCTTCCAGAACTTGTAGTCGTCCTGGAGGCGCGGCTGCTCGGGCGCCGGCGGCGCCTGCGCGAGCCTCAGCTGGTTGAGCACGCGCAGGAACTCTTCCTGCTCCTCCACCGAGTTGAGCTCGAGCTTGTCGTCGGGCTTGGTCTCCTTGCCGCTCATGGTTTCTTGCTCCTCCTTGTTCTTCTTGGTTGGCTCTTTGGTTGTGGTCCGATCCCGTCCTTCACACGCAGGGAATCAGGTGGTGGGATGACACCCTGGCACTTTCGAGAAGTATCTGTCTGAGGATATCTGAGGCAAGATCTGAGCGGCAGGTGTCACTAAAGCGGGCGGGTGGATATGGCCACAAAACAACAAAGTGACCATGGGCAAGTCGTGTCGGGACATGGCGGAGGCGCTGCGGGACTGCATGGTGGGCGAGGAGTGCATGAGCGACGGCACGCGCACGCTCAAGACGTGTCTCAAGATGAAGGAGTTTGGCCACGAATGCAAAGTGCGTTTTGTGCTGCGTGTTGGACCAACGAACGGAGAGCAGTTCTAACCTCGAGTTTGTGTGTTTCACTGTCACTAGGAGCTCCGATACGCCTACTTTGAGTGCAAGCGCGGTCAGCTGGACATGCGCACACGCATTCGCGGGCCCAAGGGCGGTGTCAGTAAGCCACAGGACGATTAGCACAGTCCGAGTCATTTTATTGAGAACACGAACATGACCAGTTGGGCGAAAAGAGGATGTTCACTGGCTGTGCGCTACGGGTTGGCCATGCGGAGGCGAACAAAGTTGTATGTTTCGTGTGGCAGTCGCTCTTCCAGGAAAGCGGCATGTGCGAGAAGCACTGCGACGTCACACTCGAGCACGAGATGATGCAGCGCGGTTTGTAGGATCCACTGCTTGGAGCAGTCGATCTCCAGGATCACCGACTCGCTCAACTGGCCAATACATCGTTCAAAAAGTGGAGTGTCGTCACACCAAATCGGAAGTGATGCAAGTTGGAGATCGATGATTGCAGCTAGAACCAGGCGCAGGCTCGATTGGTGAGCGCGCAACAGAAGTAGATCCAAGAGGCTCTCGATGGCGAGCTTCGAAGCCGACAGGGCCTCGTGGCTGCTCGCATAGTCCTTGAGAGATACAGTGGCAGCGAACGTGGCGAACGCTGCAAAGACTGGCGGAAACGCTTTCGGGGGAAGAACTGCTAAGTCGTCGCGAAGGAAAGAGACGGCGTGGACAGCGTCGGCTACATCCACCCGTCCCGCATTACAGAGTTTGACCCATTCGGCGCTAGAGCCGGTCGAACGATAGAGGTGCTTGGCCATGCGCTTCTCGGCGGACCGCATCTGTTGCTGGGATGCTTCTAGTTGACTCTGCACCTGCACGCGAATGCTGGCTGTCTTTAGAAGGTACGTAATCATCGGCATCGGCACTTGCAGCTCGAGTTCGGCCGGGCGTCGAAGTGCTTGCAGTCGCAGAAGGTCGTCCAAAAAGTTTTCAAAGAAGAGCGGCTGGAGCACTCGTCCCCAGCGAAGCAGCGCGAGCACGTCCTCTGTAGGTGCCATCGCCTCGCGTGTCAGCGCCACGAATTTGGCGGCACACAGCATGGACGACTGGCTCAGTTGCTGCGCGTGCTCCCAATAAAACAGCAAAAGCCGCATGGCTTCATTCCGAGGAGATGGAGGCAGATCCACGACGCCCACGAGGGATCCAATCCGCTGGTCAATGAGGTGTAAGATCGTCAGCCTTAGCCGCTCATCGGGTTCTTGAAGCGCTGCCGCCAGCAGCGCCTGCTTCCATTGCCGCGCGTCTTCCACAAGTGTTGTATCTGTAACACGGTCCGTGTACGCGTACAGCCAGCGTCGGAATGCAATGGAAGTCGACGAGGCTGCCAGCCATTTGCACACGACGTTGAAGAGCGCACTTGTGTATTCTTGTTCACAGAACTTGAGCAGTCCGGATAAGTTTTCGTAGAAAGTCTTGTAATCAGAGAGGTGCGGTACAATCATGTCGACCGCATCAATCACGACCAGAGGAAGCCACGCGGCTCGTGGGCTCACGTCTCGCTCGCTGGCGCTATCGTCCTGCGTACTCGCCAGCTGCGTACTCAGCGCGTGTCCCCATGCTCCAGCCGTTGCCAATGCGATTTCGCCAACGAGTAAATCCAGCACGACGCGCGAGCCTTCCGTCATTTTCATGGCTGCTCCTTGGTGGGCCAGAACGTCGATCATGTTGCCTGAATGTATGCCTTCGTCGTTGATGTTGCACCAAGCGTGTGTGGAGCTGCTTGGTCAGCGGCGGATATCTCAAGTGGATCTCCTCGATGGCGCGCGCATCGGTTGTAGCTACCGCTGCGCGGCGTGTGTCCCAGCGCCGCCTATTCTCCAGCAAGCAGGCGGCGTCGGCAGGCGCGGCATCCACGAGCAATTTACAGGAGAAGCTCGTCGCGCTCTGCCGCCACCGCGGGTTTGTCTATCCAGGCTCGGACATTTACGGCGGGCTCGCCAACAGCTTTGACTACGGACCGCTGGGCACGCTCATGAAGAAGAACATCCAGGACCGCTGGTGGTTTGAGTTTGTACAGATGCGGCCCAACTGCGTCGGTCTCGACTCGTCCGTGCTCATGAGCTCGGCCGTGTGGACGGCGTCGGGCCACGTCGACAACTTTACCGACCCGATGACCGTGTGTTCGCATTGCAACGCGCGCGTGCGCGTGGACCAGCTGCTCGAATCCAAGCTCATGACTAAAGAAGAGCAAGACGCGATCGCGTCAATGGCGCTGGAAGACATGGACGCGCTGCTCACGCACCACGCGATCGCGTGCCCAAACTGCGGCAAGGTCCATTCGTTTCAACCGACCAAGAAGTTCAACCTCCTCTTTCGCACGAATGTGGGCGCGACTGAAGAGACGTGCAACTGGATCTACCTGCGGCCCGAGACAGCGCAGGGCGCGTACATCAACTTTGCGCATGTGCAGTCGACGATGCGCAAGAAGCTGCCGTTTGGCATTGGCCAAATCGGCAAGAGCTTCCGCAACGAGATCTCGCCCGGCCACTTCTTATTTCGCACGCGCGAGTTTGAGCAGCTCGAGCTCCAGTTCTTTACGCACCCGAGCGAGTCGGACCAGTGGTACGAGTACTGGGTGAACGAGTGTTACAACTTCCTGCTCAAGTACGGCGTCAAGCCCGACAATATTCGCAAGCACGAGCACGCCAAGGAAGAGCTCGCGCACTACGCGCGGGCGACGACAGATATCCAATTCAAGTACCCGTTCGGTTGGAGCGAATTGTGGGGCATCGCGAACCGCACCGATTACGATCTGAAAAAGCACATGGACGCCAGCGGCAAGAGTCTGATGTACCAGGACGCCATGGCGAAAGAAGAGTACTTGCCGCACGTGGTCGAGCCGGCGCTTGGTCTCGGTCGCGTCTTGCTGTCGATGCTGCTGGATGCGTACGACGAAGAGGAAGTGCTCGGCCGCAAGCGCACAGTGCTGCGGCTGCATCCCGAGATCTCCCCGTACCGATTCGCTGTGCTGCCGTTGGTCAAGAAGGAGCCGTTGACGCAAGTCGCGCAGCAGCTCTTTGAAGATCTCGCGAACGGCGCGAGCGTCGACTATGACGTCGCCGGCAGCATTGGCCGTCGGTACCGTCGCCAGGATGAGATCGGCACGCCCATGTGTCTCACCGTCGACTTTGACACGCTCGAGGATCAGTGCGTGACCGTCCGCGACCGCGACACCATGGAGCAAAAGCGCGTACCCATTGCGCAGCTTCTCCAAGCGACCCGTGCCACGCGCCCGACGTTCGAGTGTTTGGGTTCCAGCCAAATGTAGCCATCTTGGGGTCGATAGTATGCACGAATAGAGGCAAAGTGGATTCCTTATCGTATAACGGAGGGATACTGCATTAGGTGAATCTCGCTGCAGATGGTACGCTTCGGAGCTCACCATGTGGAGTTCTGCCTCTCTGTACGAAAAGCTCAGCAAATCTGACTACCTCTGGAGAAAGCCGGGTCGACGCACGTAATACGGTGGCCCAGTGTGGGAAGCGTGTCCGCTCTGTATCCTTCTCAATCCGCTCCAAAAATGACTGTGAGACGATCGACTCGACCGTGCTCTGTTATCTACATCATAGAGCACGTTGCATAAACTGTAGCCCCAGGCGGTGCCTCACAAAAGCGCTGGACGGAACAGCCGATCGCTGACGGGACTGTCCAGGTGGCCGCCTACGAAACTCGCCGTCCATACATGCTCGGCAAAACTGAACGACAGGAAGAGTAATAGTCGATCTCTCCTGCCCACCCGACGAGAAGCTACAGTGCGCAGGCCGGACAGAGACAAACACGCGCGCGCGGCTGGAGCGTCTTAGTTTGTTTCGGTCGTTCATTTCGCGCTTGCGATCTCACTAGTGATCCATCAGAACAGATCTCCATCGTTAATCTCCTCTACGCGCCACTTCACACCTCTCTTCTCCCTCCACACGCGAGGATTTGTCCCATCCGCGAACAGTACTCATGAGCACTGCGACCGCGACCGCGCCATCGGCGTCGTCGTCATTCCGTGACTCAACGACACACTTCGAGGAACCAGTACCGACGGAGGCGCCTGCGTACACGCACTCGGGCGAAGCATCTCAGCCCCAAGAGCCTACCCACGAGTATTCCGGTTCGTTCGAATGGCAAGAGTCGGCGCTGCCCCAGACCCCCGAGCCCGTGCAGATCGCATCCGCCACTCTCGCACCGTCCGCCGCGCCATCGCCCACACCGAATGCCACGCTCATTGTGAGGGCGTCGAATAAATCCGGCGCGAGTGGCGGATCGGGCGCCGTCGTGTCGGTCACGCTCGTAGTCGTCGGTGTCCTGCTCGTGCTCGGCATTATCCTCTTTATTCGGCGCCGGCGACGAAACAACCGTTTCATCGAGGCCAAGTTCCAGCACGACCCGAACCTCGGCACGCCGGCCGTGTCGATCGAGCTGCCGCCGCCGCCGCCGTCGTCTCGCATGTCATTTGATCCGCTGAGCCAGAGCCAGCAGCAGCACCAGCAGCGGTTATCCGTCTTCTCCAACGGCCGCGGAAACAACCTGGGCGCGAGCATTTTCAACACGTCGGCGGCCGCCGTGAGTCCCAAGGGCGGACGCCATCAGCAGCAGTCGACGGCGCCGTTCCGTCCCGACCAGAGCACGACCTACCGGCTCATGGACCCGACGCCGAGCAATAACTTGGCGACACCCATTCTACAGAGCAACCAGCCGGGCACGCCCGTGCTGCAGGCGTCGCCGCCGTCCAGAACACAGCACCAACCAGACTACGGCCACTACAAGCCACACTACGACGGCGCCACGTCGGCTGACAGATCCAGTGCCAAACTTCGGACCACGTCAACAGCCGCGTCGCCATTCGAGAGAGGACTCGCCAATGGCGCCGCCGCCCAGCGCGTGAGCGTGGCCAGCACAATCCAGGGGTTCCACGACAGCATGTGCGACGATCTCTACCAGTACGGCGACGGGCTCCAGCGCGAGCGCGCCGCGAGTCGGGAGAGTAGTCGCATCGAGCGTGCGCGGTCTCGGTCCCGCGGCCACTCGTCCGCGTCGGCGGCTGGCGCGACGAGACCCAATGGGCCGTCGGTCGTATTGGAACTCGATGAGCTCATGCCGCTGCCCCAATCGCGCCCGCCGTCGTACACGACACCCAAAAGCTCCAATAAGACACTGTCTCTCGCCGACATTACTGGTGCCCGCAAGCGCGCACCGCCGCCACCTCTTCCACCAGCACCCGTGTCCCCAACACTGTCGGAGGATCCGTACAACCCGTCCATGATGTCGTCGGTCCGTTACCATGAGGCGCGCGCCTCGGAAGACATTGCTGGGAACCACGTGGCGGCCCACACCATGATCGCGACGTTCTCGGCGTCAGCATCGTCCGCGACGTCGGCGGCAGCGTCAGACGGCTCGGCTTCTTCGTTCAGTTCCGAATCGTCTATGCTGTCAGAACTCACGGTGTCATCCACGTCGATCAATCTCCACAGCAGCATCAACGGCCGCATCTTTGAGAAACCCACGGACGCGGCGATCCAGCGGCTCTCGGACGTGTCGTCGGTGAGCTCCGATATGTCCAACATCCGTGCCGGCTCGCTGATCGAGCTCAAGCAGGTCGTCGAGGTGGAGAACGACGACGGCAAGGCCAAGGAAATTGAGATCTAGAGCGAGCTCCGCACCTTATTTGTTACAAGTATTTGTGAGTTGTTGATGAGCGTACGAATAGAAGTACGCAGGAAATCCCATTGTGTTTATTGCGTTGTTGAAAAAGTCTCATGCTGCTTCTCCAACTCTCGGACGGGAAACGACGACACGACGGTTGATTATGCCAACGTGGCGATGGCCAGCGAGCGGCGCGAACTAAAAGACGACATCTTCAACGCCGCTCGAGGACGAACGACGCAATTATTGGCCGCCGGAGTTCAGGCAATAATAATGGGGGCCAATAATTGCCTCGTTCGTCCTGTTGCACATAAACCGACCAAGTACCTCGTCCCAATCGTGATGATCTTTTTTGCCAATTATATGCCACTAAACTCATTTGTTTCAACCAATCATATTAGTCAGATGTGAAATGGATATCTTCCACACGACCCACACCCAACGCAAATCAGAGAGAAAGAGAAGAAGGAACAAGGAGCAAATGGTCCAGAATAAGAAGCCGTCGGGCGGCGCCAAGAAGGCGGCGGCACCAGAGCTCAACACGGTGGAGGAGCAGGAAGAGTTCCTGCGCGTGCTCAAGCAGCTCAACCTCGTGCAGGACCCGTCGGCGCTGCTCGAGGCCGAGCCGCCGCGCACGCAAGACGACTTCAAGTTCTGGAAGACGCAGCCCGTGCCCAAGATCGACGAGTTCCCGACCGAGCATGGCCCTATCGACGCGCCGAAAACTGTCGCCGACGTGCGCACCGAGCCGTATGCTATGCCCGCGGGCTTTGCCTGGTGCGAGATCGATTTCCAGGACGCGGTGCAAGCCCAAGAAGTGTACGATTTGCTCACACAAAACTACGTCGAAGACGACGACAACATGTTCCGCTTTGACTACTCGGTGGAGTTTCTCAAGTGGGCGCTCACGACGCCCGGGTACTTCAAGGAGTGGCACGTCGGCGTGCGCAACACCAAGAATAACAAGCTCATGGCGTTTATCAGCGGTATCCCCGTGACCACGCGCGCGTACGAGACGTCCTTAAAAATGGCCGAAGTCAACTTCCTCTGTGTCCACAAGAAGCTGCGATCGAAGCGCCTGGCACCCGTGCTCATCAAGGAGATCACGCGCCGCGTCAATCTGAAGGACATGTGGCAGGCCGTGTACACGGCCGGCGTCGTGCTGCCCATGCCCGTGGGTCAGTGCCGCTACTTCCACCGGTCGCTGAACCCAAAGAAGCTCATTGAAGTTGGTTTCTCGCGGCTGCCGCCACGCATGACCATGACCGGCACGATCAAGATGTACAAGCTGCCGGCCAAACCACTCACGCCCGGATTCCGACCCATGGAAGCGAGGGACGTCCCCCAAGTCACGCAGTTGCTGGACACGTACCTGAACCGATTCGATCTTGTGCCAGTGTACGATGAAACTGAGGTCGCCCACTGGATGCTGCCCCGGGAAGGAGTTATCAGTGCGTACGTCGTGGAAGACCCAGCGACCCACAAGGTCACGGACTTGTGCAGCTTTTACCACTTGCCGTCGACCATTATTGGCAACGACAAGCACAAGACACTCCACGCGGCCTACTCGTTCTACAACGTGGCGACCTCGATCTCGCTCGTCGACCTCATGCAGGACGCGCTCATCATGGCCAAACAGACGGATTTTGACGTCTTCAACGCGCTCACGCTCATGGACAATATGTCGTTTCTCGAGGAGCTCAAGTTTGGCGCCGGCGACGGCGATCTCCACTACTACCTGTTCAACTGGCGGTGCCCTCGCATGGACGGCGACCGCGTCGGCATTGTGCTCTGCTAAGTACGAAGTACGCGACCAAGAAGAAAGAAATAAGGGCGGTTTGGGATGACGTTGTGAGGGAAGCACGCCACTGCAGGACACTCGCGTGCGTAGGAAGAGTTGAAGATTCTCACGTCATCGACAGAGAACCCCTCGTGGAACTACGGTAGTCGAGGAAAGTTGTAGACCAAAGTTGATTGTCTCCTACTATTTACGAAGAGAATATAGTATTCGTAAAGGAGGCAATGACATCACGAGGGAGAGAGAGAGAGCGACCAGCCATTGCACACCGATGAGGACATGGGTAATTCGTTCGACGCCCAAGGCGTCACGCACGTTGTTCGGGGGTTTCCACTGCCACGAGGACGACGGAACCAGTCGCCTCCTCCACCGCAAGCATCCGTTGCCTCAGGTACTGTATTGTATCGTTTGCCAACCATCCACCGATGCCACCATTGGGCCAGTGAGATCATGATTGGTGGAGAGAGAATCTTTTCCAGATTTGAGGACCTCCCCACAAAGAAAAGTGCGACGCTGTCAGTTAAACGTATTTTGGATGATAGGATCGCCACGCCAGTCGCGGCGAAGTGATCCAATGCCAGGCCCCCACGTCGCCACCTGACGCGCCTCTGCGAGTCGGTCACACCGACAGGAGAAAAAGCTCACCTAGGGTGTTTGGCCTCCGTGGTTAGAAAACTCGATCACAAAGCACGGGCACCTATTGTATTTTAATACAAAATCCAGAGTTTTGAAAAACTCTTCCAGTGGACTCATCACGTTATGTGAAGAATACGTCGAATCGTTAAAAAAAACGACCCATTAAAGTTGTGTCGGTGAATCTCTATGCTCCTCGTTCGTCGACGACCATCCATCTCCCTCATCTCCATCAACAAACGTCACCAAGATCTCAGCTCCTCAGAGTGTTGGTTCAGCAGGACTGCTGAAGCGACACATGATGAAAAAAATCCGGTGAGACTGCCGAGACAGGAACATGCGGCAGCGGGTGGTCATCGCATACGCCAATGCAGGGGCGCCACGTCGCCGCATAGGAATGCGTCACGCTCGATGATACCGGGATCCACCGCAGTAGTCGTTAGGTCCCGTCGATTGATCAGCGCTATTTCGCTGATGTTGTCTTCTCGAGTAGCGACATACGGTTCGTCCAAAGTGTATATAAAGACACGCACAAAAGAAGGGGGCGTCGGCGAACCATCTAATGAGTGGCAACGAAGAGATGCTTGCCTCCTAACGATCCGCGCCACACAAGGCCTCCTGAAGAAGGATTCCTAAACAACGCCACTCTACGCGAGAGCGAGACAGCAATTGGATCCTGAAGAAGATGGTTTCAGCGGGCATATTGGAGGTAAGCGTGTACGCCAGGACGCGAGATTCTTAGCATTTGCTTGATCCGCAGGCACGACCAAATAGTACGCGAGTCCAGTCGTCATTGTGATCATTGTGTACTCACCTTCTGTCTCCATGAACACAAGTTTCGTCCACCAACAAAGAAGACTATGACGCGCACTTTCCGGCCAATCAAAGTATCTCATTTCATAATTTTAACCAATCCATATTAACTAGTGACGACGTCATGAGTTGCTCAGCCAATCAGGATCATGGTGCTTGGTGCTTCGTGCAAAAGGGTACGGTCCTGGTTATGCACAACCTGACGAAAACGAGACGCGGCGTTAACTGTCTCAGCCTGAGGCTCTTTTCTTGAATGCTCGGGACATTTGACGGTTGGTTCCAAATGTGGGCCAGGGATTTCTCCCGTCGCATTCGCTGCATGCGCGTGCAACAACTAAACTCCTTTCTCTTGATGAGTTTGGGTCGAGCCGAGTTACTCATTCCCCAATTTGCTTGGTCTTCCTCCCGCAACACCATCCGTTTCCTTCCCAAGATGAACTACTCGGTTTTCATGGCACCACCAGCATCGTCCCACCCACAGCGTCCGTTCAACACCCCCACAGAGTTGCGCGATGTCGCGGCTGTGCGCAGCGTCTCGCTCAAGACGCTCAGTCGCCATGGGATCTCCCGCCAAGGGCTACCACTTGACATCCACGTCGCGTCGACCACGCTCGAAGACGACCACGCAGTCTACCACGTGACCATGGAGAGCGTCGTCAGCCACCACTCGTGGGAAGTCGCGTACCGGTATTCGGAATTCCTCGCGTTCAAGAACGAGATCGGCAATCTCCACACATGTGACTCGGCCAAGTGCGCGGGGTCCTGCCAGGCCATCCGGGATTACATGGCCGAGTGCTTCCCCAAGAAACGCCTCGTCGGATCGACCACGACGCGTGCCATCGACAACCGCAAGAAGAAGCTCGAGAACGTGCTGCTCCACTTGCTGCGCTGTGTGCTGCTCCCCGGATCGGCCATGAAATGCCTCAAGGCTCGCCATGCACTGCCACAGGCGCTCTTTATGTTTCTCCGTGTCGACGACGAGCAGGACCAGCGATCGCTGCTCCAAGTCTACGTCGACAACCAAAACGCTCGACACTCCAAGAGCTTCGCCTCTTCGTCGAGGCGCTCGTCCACTGCGAGCGACGGTACGGACGATGAGGATGCCGTGTCGTGCCACAGCGAGGCCTCGACCTGGGAGCTGGAGCCGACTGACACGCAGTGTGTGATTTGTCTCGACGATCTCAACAGCGAGAACTTTCCTTACTCGACCTCGTCGGTGTCTTCGGAATGCGGGTGTGATGACACGGCGTGCAAGAACTCAGCCCATGCGATCGTGACGCTGCCGTGCCACCACGCGTTCCACCGCGAGTGTGTTTTTGAGTGGCTGCTCTTTGAGTTCCATTGCCCGCTGTGTCGTGCGCGCGTCGGTCCGAACGGCGTGACGAACTTCTGTCGCCCCAAGGGCCGCGTGCAGTGGTGGCTTGGGGAGTTTGACGAAGACCCACTCGTCGCTAAGGCCGACTGAAGGACCAGTGGTTGTACGTAAGCAAAAGAAAACACATCTAATAAGCGTTCTACTGTAGTTGTCATTACGTAGTCGAGAGTCAAACCACACTGTGTCATGATGCATGCCTTGCTGTAGTCTCCTCATCTGGTGTGAGCAGCTACGTAGCTTTTCAAAATGCGGTCAATCTCCAAGGACAGCTCGCGTGCGGTCGGTCGCTTTCTTGGGTCGTGGTCCCAGCATCTCTGAATAAGGCGTTGCATCGCCTCGGGGTAGTCGGCCATCGCGTCCAGTCGCGGGCGCTTCCCCTTGGGCACTTGCACGTAGACTTCATCCTTTTCCAAGTCGCCAAACGGCTTTTCTCTCGCGCGAAGCGACCATAAGACCAGCGAGAGGCTGTAGATATCGGCACTCTCGTCAAAGTCACGATGCTCGTATTCTTCTGGCGCACGCCACTTGCCCTTGGCGACTGTGACGGATGTC
This sequence comes from Pythium phragmiticola, assembly GCA_023335935.1. Taxonomy (NCBI): domain Eukaryota; phylum Oomycota; class Peronosporomycetes; order Pythiales; family Pythiaceae; genus Pythium; species Pythium phragmiticola. The sequence goes on along the minus strand of JAADWA010000038.1, from coordinate 29,570 downwards.
TTGCACTTTGTACCTTCTTGTCCCGCAAGCATGCACTTGCCGACGTACTTGACACGGTTAAAGTCATTGAGCTTGAGCCGCCCATTGCGATCAATGAGAAACTGCCGCGTCTGGATATCCGTGTGGGCAAACGGTCCACCGGACGCTTCATGGAGCTGCTGGAGCCCACGCGCCGCATCCCGCGCGAGCTGCAGTGCGCGGTCCACGGACAGAGGCTTGGTCGCGTCAAACACGAGCTCGTCCAGTTTCTCGGGCACGTATTCGACCACGACTGTCGAGTTGCACCAGCCGACAAGCGAGACAATGTTGGGTTCGTTGCGGATCGGGAACATCGCGGCCGCCTCTTCGACATGGCGCGGGAGAATGTCGGAGCGATCCAAGAGCTTCTCTTTGACGACTTTGATCGCCACAGATTTGCCTACGCAACAGAGAGACTGCGAGTGAGTAGAGGTTCAGCAGTTCTTTCTCCCTCATAGACGCTCTGCTGCACCGTTCCACTGGGATCGAAAGACCTGGCGCCAGAACCCTTGCCCCAGGAACTCGCCCTGCTCGAGCTTGCCAATGTTGTCGCAATTGATCTCGAGCTTGCTCGGATCGAAGAGCTTCACGGCCGCCGAGAAATCACAACCAGTCTAATTCACGGAGAAAGAAATCCCCGTCGGATATACCACACGACACAAAGCCGTCACATATCCCACGTACCTCTTTCACGTACGCCTCGGGTAACAGGAACCACGGCAAGCCGCCGGCGCCCACGGCTTCCGTGGCCGGTGCAACCGCGCGCAGCATTTGCTCGGCCTTGTCCAGCGCCACCTCGGTCGAGCGCGCCGTGAAGGACGAGAACATGGACACGTTCCACGCCAGCAGCACAAGAACCATCCCTGCGATCGCGACCTGCGCGAGCCGTACCACTGAAAAGCGCGGCGGCGGCGGCGCACGCGCGCGCTTGCGGTATGGCGACCGCAACGTCATGTTTTTCTCCTTTTCTCCCGCTTTGTCATCCGTTCTGGAGATGTACTTCTCCATGATTGGTGAATAATACGCATCTAAAATCTTTGATTGGTGGATAAGATTCATACTTTCATCCAATCATGATGGCTTTGAAGGTCAATATTTGGACCAATGATTAGTCGCCTCTGGTCCCACATCGAAGTTCTTTTGGAGTGTCTCCCGTTGAAGAACTGCGAGGAGCTCCAAAGCGAGCAGCCACATTCTGCCAGTCTCTTGTTTCGCGGGATCCTCGATGGTTGACTGCGCGTACGCCCACTACAGGTACAGCGCCGACGCGCACTCGCCGTGGACGTTGCTCTCCGAGCGCGAGCGGTTCGGAAATGGCCGCGCTGTGGGCGCCGCTCTCCAGGGCCACGCCGCGCTCATGAAGCGGCTCGCCGTGGACGCGACGCTCGCGGCACACAGCGGCTGCGTGAACCACTTGCGCTGGAACGCCAGTGGCACGCTTCTGGCGTCGGGTTCGGACGACACCAAGCTCATTGTGTGGGACTATGCGACCCGCATGCCGCGCGAGCAGATCCTCACGGGCCACCGGCTCAACATTTTCGCGGTCTGCTTTGTCCCGCACACACACGACCACATTCTCGCGACGGGCGCCATGGACAAACAAGTGCGGATCCACTATGCGCCGTTTCGCCGGGACGCGACCAGGACGTTTCGGCTCCACACGGGCCGCGTCAAGGACATTGCCAGCTCACAAGGGGTCCCCAAAGTGTTTTGGAGCGTCGGCGAAGACGGGCTCGTCTACCAGTTTGACGTGCGCGCATTGCCGGCCAGTGACGGCACGCCCGTGGCCGGTGATGACGGAAACGGCGCCGCCTCGGGGCTTTTAATTCGGCTCGGGAAGGCCCGCAATGGCACCACGCTGCGTGGCATGGCCATGGCCGCGCATCCGCTGGACGCGACCAAGGTCGTGGTCGCGTGTGGGGATTTCTACAGTCGTCTATTTGATCGGCGCATGCTGCGCACGCAGCCACTACATGGCCGTGGCCAGGGAGACGCGGCAAGTGCAGTGACCAGTGGGGACGCGACGCTGCCCGTCGAGACTTTCGCGCCGCCACATTTGCATATGGATGGCAGCAGCGACACGTCGACACGCCACCGCCACGACGATTCCCATGGCACCAGTATCCAGTTTTCCAGTAATGGAAGTGAGATCCTGGCCAACTACCACAACGACCACATCTACCTCTTTCGCTCCCACCACAAGGAGATCCGTAGTGGCGAGGCCACGCCGCCCGTCGCCGTGTTTGACAAGTCCCCACTGTCCAAGCAAGACGTTGGTCGTCCCCACTGGATGGACGGTCTCACGATGGACCAGTGTATCGTCCCTCCTCGTGCGGCTGCATTACGATCGCGCAGTGATCTCCAGGCCATGTACTCGCGCGGGCTCGTGCTGCTGATGGCGAGAAGCCACAACGCTGCACTGGAAATTTTCAACGAGCTGTGCAGTGCCCGCAAGACCTTGGCGACCATGAGCGAGTCATTCCGCAAGGATGTGTACCATGCCATGGCTAAGGCGTACTTGGGGCGTGCGTGGCATGCCGACGAGTACGTGGCTTCGCAGTTTGCCAAGCTCGCCGAGTCTTTGGCCCCACATGACCACGAAGTGCAGCTCACACTGATCCGCTCACTGCAGGCCGGGCGGCGCAGTCGCCACGTCACGTATCGCGCGAAGAAGTACCAGACCGCGTTTCCTCTGCACAGCCAAGACGTTGAGGCCATGCTGAGCGAAGCGACGACTCGCCAGCTTCAGCTCTTCCGTCAGTCACGCCTAGCAGACAGTGAGCCCAGTGATGACGATAGTAGCGACGCCGACGACAACTACGACGGCGGGGACAATGAGGAAGAAGACCGAGGTGGAGGCAGTCCCTCGAGCGAGGACGAGGCCGATGAAGACCTCGATCCGTCGAGCGAGAGCAGCTCGGATGAGCTGCACATTGAAGAAGAGCCAATTCCCCCGGACTCTGAAGGTGGCAGTCAGCATGAGAGTGAGGACCCCGCGGTCGACGGCGACGCTCGTTTCTGGAAGAGTCCGCTGCGCGATGGCCTGCGCGTCAACTGTGACGTCGCCAAGCGCTTTATCGGGTACGCGAACTTGCAGACCGACATCAAGGAAGCGTGCTTTTTTGGGCCCAATGACGAGTGCATCGTCGCCGGCAGTGACGATGGCCGCGCGTACATTTGGCACAAGAACACGGGCAAACTGCTCAATGCGATCCACGCGGACGCCGACATTGTCAACTGCGTGCAGCCGCATCCTTTTGACGTGTGTCTCGCGACGAGCGGTATTGAAGACGTCGTGCGGCTGTGGACACCCACAGGCGACAGCAGCGCGACGCCCACGGACGACGAGCTCGAGCGGTTTGTGGAAAGCAACCAGACGAACATGGCTTCGACGGGCAGCTACTACTTGTCGGGTCGGAATCCCAATATTATTCGGCTCATTTTCAACTCGACGGAGGAAGAGGGGGTCCAAGAATGTGCGACTAGCTGAAGCAATATGGCACTACGGTTGTGTCTAAGGAAGGAGAGAGAAGAGACAGTAAGAAGGGAGTGTACTTACTGGCATTTGATCCCACTGCACTTGGACACGACGAGCTATTAAGCTATTAACAGTCGTTGTGGTTCTCTGCCGTCTCTGTCTCATTACCGCCGTCACCCTGCTCACCTCGAGGGACCCGCTCTCCTCTCAAGAGCTCCTCCCTGGTCGCCCGGAGCGCCGCGTACTCGTCGAGAATCCTAACGACATGATTCCGCCACCCATCGTGGTCGTTGTCGGGTTGCACTGGCCAGTCGTGCTCCAGTAAGCACAGCACGCAATCGCTCCGAGCCTTGTCAGTATCCTCTCTCTGCAGGTGAAGAACTCGGTGTCGCAACGCCAGCACATATGGAGACACTTCCACAGGGACCGACCCCGACTCACACGGAGTGAACGATGAGAGGAGCTGCTGGATGCCATGCTCGAGCATGCGAACCTTTTTGTCTGCCGCAGCGCGTACTGCCTCGAGCTGAGCATCACACGCCCTCTGGCTGTCCCGCTTCTGGGCCGCCAATTGCTGGTCAAACTGCCGCGTGAGCCGCTCGCGCTCGGCGTCGACCGCAAACGCCACGTCGTACTGCATCGCACTGGTGCCCATCAATCGCGCTGCAGCCAGCGAGAGCGTGCCTGTGGCTGAAGACACGGACGAGCCTCGTCTCGTGAACGGCTTTGCGTGGGAGCGTGTGGGGCTATTCTCGAGCTGCGTCTTGGCGTAGAGAGCGTGGAGCTGGTCGAGCTGGATGCGCTGCTCGTCCTGCTTGAGGCGGCTCGCGAGCAGCTGCTCCTCGAGGCTTTGGTTGCGTGTCACGAGCTCGCGAACTAGAAGTGCGACATCCGGACGGAGCTCTTCGCTCTTGGAGCAGAGAGACGATGCTGTCGCTATTGGTGCCGCTTGATTGAGCGGTGTCCAATCGCACGTTGCGTTGGTCGGACGGAGAAACCGCAAGAGAATGGACGCGCTTGTTTGCTGCGATAAACACGATGCGACTGCCTCGAGCGTTGGGGTGCGCAGGCCCTCAATGGACCACAGCACGTCACCTGCTTGGATCTGCCCGCATGCCTCTGCGGGACCAATGTCCTCGCAGTCGAGTCGTCGAAAGGAAGAGACCACGGCCACCGTCGTGGTGGTTGAGGGTGCGCCGTCATGCATCGACTGTAATCCTCTCGGTATGCGGCTCACACGCAGATTGAGCCCGAGCCCACACTCGTCTGGCCGCAGTAGCACGTCGCAATACGTCCAGGAAGCTTTGCTATGGTCTCTTGCAGCGACGACCTCATCATCTCGATGCACTGCCCGACTCGCCTCGATGTGCACGCAGAAAGTCGGTTCGTCGTCCTCGTGGGTCTCCACCAGCTCATCAAGCGTTCCAGTCGAACTCGCCGTTTCGCATCCACTTCCCATCACTATAGCCGCGCCCTCGCTCTCGTCTCCTGTATTTTCGTCGCCTTTGAGACGCTCACGACCGGCTTGCTCATCATCCTGCTGCTGCGGATTGTCGTTGCGCATGGGGTCCACAGCGATCAGCGTTGGCGCCACTCGCTCGCTCGCTCTCCGTACGACCGTCCTCAAGTACGCAGCCATTGCCCCGCGTCCGCTGCTCTCGCGTGGTGTCGCCATTGTACAGTCTCTCTTTCACTTCCGCCTTCGAGACTGCTGAACGTATCTTTCCATTTGTGCGGCTTTTCGTTGGAAAGCTCACTCACTAAGTGCGGCATCCATATCTAAGCGAACTTAACGTGCAGAACGTACTTAGTGTACCACAGCCAACGTGCGGGTGTCCAATTCCGAACCAACGGCAACAATGGATCCTTCCGCGACGGCGCCGCCGCGCGCGATCTACATGGACTTGCAGCCCGATTGGCACGCTCAACGCTTGGAGACGTGTTGGCTGAACGTCTACGAACGCTCTGTGCGTTTCTCTGACGACGATCCGCCCTCTGTGGCCGTCGAGAGCCACGTGAACACGTCGTTCCAACTGCCATTGCAAGGTCCGGAAACCTCGGCAACGGCCTCTACGACGACTGCGACAGCCACGCATCTCGTGGAGATCACCAAGCGTGAGCGTGACTGGATGGAAGTGCACGCCAATGAGCTCGCGCGCGTTGTTTTCCAGGCGCCGCGCGACACTCTTGACGTGTTCGCCCCCACGCCGTCCCATCGTGGCGTCGACGAACAGGACGCCACCGAGCCGATCACGCACCGCCGCGTCGTGCGTCCGCAGCTGCTCAGTGTGGACGTCGCCATGGACGAGCAGCAAGTGGTCGCCGGTGGCGCCGACGGCAAGTGCACACTGTGGGATCTGAGTCTGGGATCTGAGCCGCGTCCTCTCGTGGGCCATTTGCTGGACGTGACGCGCGCCGTGTTTTTCCCAAGCAGCAAGGTCGTGCTCACGGCGTCACTCGACTTCTCGTTGCGCATCTGGAGCGTAGAAAGTGCACGCTGCGCCGCCGTGCTCAAGGGCCACGGCGGCAGCGTCACGGACGTCGCCATAGTTGGACGCGGCCGCAACGTTGTCTGTGAGTTCTTTTATACTTGACTTTACTATGGGATGGAACGTGGAGATGCTGAGGTTTTATCTCGTGCTGTGGGTGATAGCAAGCGCGAGCGACGGGTCCGTGCATTTGTGGTGCTGCGGCAATCAGCAGATCGTCGCAGCCTGGAACAATGAAGACGCGAGTGCCGCCCAGTGTCTTGCGCTCTTGGACGACGCAAAGTACCAGGTCGCGTCGCCTACAGACATCCACGCGGACCGTGCCAATGAGTTTGAGACGGAAGCCAAAGTGCTGTTTGCCGGACTTGAGAATGGCAAGGTGCTGGGCATTGACGTGCGAGCGAGAGAGCTGGTGAGATGCCATTCCCTGGTCGTTGCGGGTTCAGGACGTGGTCTTCACGGATTGACGTGATTGACCTTTCTGTGCAGGCGTTGAATATCCAAGCGACAGCGGGCGTACTGTCGTGTGCCGCGACCGGGAACGATGGAACGCCCGTAGTTGTCACGGGTGGAGAAAACGGCATGCTCATGACCTGGGACCTTCGTCAGACTAGGTATGCCGTCCCTGGTATTGCCCCGCGGCTTGTGTAGTACACTGAGCAGTTTGTATTGTCCTTGTAGCGTGCCGCTTCACGTGGTGTCGCGCAGTGCTGCGGCGATCCACCGGATTGTGATCCCGCACGACGACCGAGGAAGCGTGTGGACCGCCCAGGGCGATGGTGCTTGCTCCAACTGGAGCCACTTGCTTGGACCCGCCGCAAGCGTCGCACCCTTCATTTCAACCGAACTCACGGGTCCACAATATGATCCCGTGCGCGATCTTGCGGTCGCGTCAAGTACGGGGCGTGTGTTCACGGCGTGTCGTGATGGACTCGTGCGCGAGTACATACCACATTTCATGGCGTAAGCAACAGGTCCTATTTATCGACGTGACGGATCGTATGGTACGCACCCGAAACCCGTTCTTCTGATTGATCCACCACTCACATCTTTGTGTTTCTACGCGGCAGGACTTTGCGATTCAGAATGAGAGGTTTGAGTTTTGCCACGTGATCGTCTATTGTGGTTATTGATTCATGCATCATTCTTCCGAACTACTGACTGTACAGGCTTCTATTGAGTTCCCCCGCTAGCTACTCTTAAACCATGGAGGCCGTCCTTCGCTTCGCCGTCAAACACTGCAAGGCGGTACCCACCGTGGGTTGGCGTGTCGGCAGGCTTGTGATGGTTCGTCTCGTCGCCCCGATCTCCCTGCGGAGAACCAACTTCCAGATCCTCTCCGGTGCTGTCCGTGTCTCGCGTTCTCGCGTCGGTAGTCGCACGATCGCGATGCTTTAAGAGCGTGTACAGCAACATACCACCGACCGCAACCGCCAGTCCCACGACGTTGACTAGAGCCAGCGGGTCCTTGAAAAAGAGAGCGCCAAACAGGACCTGCGAGGTGTCACGGACGCTCCCCGTGATCCCGAGTGTCAGCGCGGACGTTTTCTTCACGAGCAAGAGCTTGGCCAAGACGAGCGCGAACGCCAAACAGGCGCCCACGAGAATCAGCCCGATCGATTCAAGCAACAAGCTCGAGTGCGCCACGAATTTCGAGTCGAGCAGCGCCTTGCCATCGTACAGCATTGCGATAGGCAGCAGCACAAGCGCACTCGATGGCGACGTGTAGTGGACGACAGCAAGGATATGGTTGACTCCGTCGCTGTGACATTCACCCAACAGTGATTGCGTGAGAGCCCACCGCAACGTGCTCAAGAGCGATGCCGCGAGCGCCAACAAGAATCCGGTGAGATGGAAGGAGGTCGAGCCGTACGTCGAGAGGGCGATGCCGACAGAGACCAAGACGACCACGCCAACGAGCGGCACCGAGGCACGCTGGTGGCCGAGCCAAATGGAGAAGAGCAGCGTCCACACATGAGAAGCCGCCTTGACCATGGTAAAGAGCGTCACGGAGATGTAGAGCAGTGCGAGATTCGAGCACATAAAGTCGAGACTCGTGCAGAGTCCGATGGGCACGGCCAGCGTCCAGTACGTTTTCCGTGCGAGCGGTGGGTAGCTGGTTTTGGTGGCGGCGCTGATGGCGAACGAGACGAGCCACTGGAAGAACATGGAGGCGCACGTGACTGTGGTGGCAAACGGGAAGCCACCGTCGGACCAAACACGCAGGAACCACTTGAGGTAGAGCGTCATGGCCGCGCTCGCGCCCGTCGCAAGCAGCATGCAGACGACGACTTGTACGGCATACGACGTCCGGTTGGATAGCGACGTAGCGGGTGGTTTCTCCATGTTGGTAGGCTGGGGACGTGCTGCGGTCAGGGATGGAAATGAAAGTGGGATTCTTGGAATGGCTCCCTTTCAGGCTGGCGATAGTACTGTTCCTGCATCCGCCACATGCCGTTTTCGGAACCCCTCAGAGTTTCGCCATGCGACGAAGTCAGCACTGTCTCCGACGCGACTTGGCGTGCGTTCAGTAGGGTTCCGAAACTCTTTTGGCTCCACTCCGGGCTTGTAGCTTACGGGTCGTAGTCATCCGGCCTGGAATAATCGCCATTTTTCCTGTGATCCCAGCTCCATAGGGATGGATACAATATATGACGGTTGGTGTCTTCATAGTATGATAGAAGGTGACAAAAATGCCCACTCGCGAAAGAGATGGCTGAGGATGCTCCGGGCAGTGCTCATGTCGGATCGGACGACGACGGGACTGCCGAGTGCGCGTACGACCATTCATTCATAACACGCAAGTACTACTGTTGCCATAGAGACGATGACTTATGATACAGGATGAGGGCAGTCAGATGACGACTCATACTCCTTCTGGGAGCGACATGCCCTCCGTGCTTCTCTCGCCACATTGTAGGAAGTATTGAGCGAATGGCGAAGACGGATCTTACGTCTTGGTCAAGCACGGTAGGAGCATGTCGATTGGACCACGACCATGCGCACGTGCAAATGACGGGCAGCGTTCACACAGCTGTTCCACTGGTCCCCTCTTGTCCACCTGTCCGTGCAGAGAACGAATCGGGCTTTTGCAGCGTCAACGTCTCGACCATGAAGCGGCACCGCTGGCGCCGTCCACAGCGACACGGCGATGCAGTAACACTGGTGGAAAGCTCGAGCCGTCGAGTAACACGCGGGCCACGCCATGGGGCGTCACAATGTTCTGGAACGGATCCGCCGTCTCGGCGCGGTCGGAAAACAGCATGGGCGTCGCGGCCAGACCGCACACAAGCAAGACACACTCAGCGATCGTAATCAGGGCGTTCTGGCTCGGCACGGACGCCACGACCTTCATATCCTGGACATTCCCGTCCAGTGCAAGCATCTGAACGTCCATGTCCTTCTTTGTTCGCGTGGTACTCGTCGGCAGCACGTCTCGTACCACGGCGTTCTTGAAGAAGAAGAAGATGCCGGCCGTGTAGGTCGCCTGTAGTGGCCGCTCAATGTAGACGTGGTTCTGGATCACGACGTGCTGGCGGTCTTCCTGCTGCACGAGGCAGGTCGCGAGCGAGCTCGGCCGACCCATGTCCTCGCTGCTGAGGTTCTTGATGTTGTGCGGGAGCATTATGTCGCCGATCATCACGTTCCACGAGTTGTTGTTCTGCTTGTGGGTCGTGGGGTCCTGAGTGCTCCTGCTGAGATCGGATTGTGTGTTGAGCGACTGAATGATCGTGACGAGCGGCAGCGGCTGCCATGTATTCTTGCCCGACCAATAGGCGTACTGCCTGGTCTGCACAAAGTCGAGCGGCAGTGGCAGTGCGGCGGCTGCCCGGCCTTGGCCTCGAGCGGCTCGAGCAGCAATGTGATCCCCATGCAGCCCTCGCAGGCGGTACACTTGGCGCCGTGCGTGGCGGCGAGATCTTCGAACGTCCAGCTCAGGCGTCCGACTGTGAGTGAGTAGACGAGACGCATTTGCACGAGCAGTGCCGTGACGACTTCGAGCGGACGCCCCAGTGCCGAGGCCACAGTGCCCGAGTAGCTCGTAGCTCGTCTTGTCGGCCTTGTTGAAGCAGCCGAGTTCGAGTGGGGGAGACCTTGAGGGGTCGGATATGTTCATGGAATATACTTCAAGTATTCGGGTGATCGCGCGTGTCAGGGCCTCTAATTGAGGTGCTCGTATGATATCTCATTCGCGACGCTCCCGCCGACTGACGTTCTGCTAGAGTTAGCTTTGGACGGAGTCATTTGATTGTTCGCGTTCCATGGCAAACTCCTCGTTTGGGCGTCGTCGAGTACTGTGAAGCTCCACCCGTCCGTTCAACAGCCTGCTGCAGCGTGTAGCTCCGCGTGGCCATTGAACGGCTACGACGGTTGCAGAATGGGGCGTGATACTTCGACTTAGTATACTCATTTCGAACAACTCTATCTGTTGGTCCGTTGAACCCCAATCCTCTACATCTTCACTGGCACGCCGAGTTGACTGCCCACGAAATCCTTGCTCTCGCGCCGCGTGAGCTGAATGCTGCCCGACACTGGAGCGCCTTCTTCCATGAGCACGACCTCGGGCGAGGCAACGTCTGGCGTCTGGTGCTTGGCGCCGTCCAGCTCTGACGCCGACAGCCTCGAGTACCTACCATTCGACGTGGTGGCAGCCTCGCCATGCTTGATAAATGTATACAGCAGCATGCCGCAGGTCGCAACGACCAGCCCCACAACGTTGATGGGGCCGAGCTGGTCGCCGAAAATGGACACGGCCAGCAGCACCTGCGTAACGTCCTTGAAGCTACCGGCAATGCCCAGCGACAGTGCCGACGTCTTCTTGACCAACAAAATCTCGACGAAAATGAGCGCGAACGCAAAGCATCCGCTCACGAAAATGAACGCGAGCGACTGCATGAGCAGCTGCGAGTCGAGCACGAACTTGGAGCGGAGCAGGTCGGCGCCTTCCGTGAGCACGGCAATGGGCAGTAAGCCAATGGCACTCGCTGGCGAGATGTAGTAGACCACAGCGAGGATGCGGTTGGACGACTCGTCCATTTCCGTGAGCAGCGACTGTGTGAGCACCCAGCGCAGCGTGCCAATGATCGAGGCCGCGAGCACGAGCACGAAGCCGTGGAGAACAAACTGCGTCGAGCCGTAACTGGCGAGCGCGATGCCCGATGAGATGAGCACGACGACACCAAAGAGCGCGCACGATGCGCGCTGGTGGCCGAGCCAGACCGAGAAGAGCAGGTTCCAGACGTTGGCGCCCGACTTGACGATCGTGTAGAAGGTCACCGTGATGTAGAAGAACGACCAGTTGGACAGCATGATGTCGAGGCTCGTGCAGAGCCCGATGGGCACGGCGAGCCGCCAGTACACGCTGCGCTTGAGAGCGCTCATTTTCACGGTGCTGCCAAAGTTGAAGAGCCGCGAGAGCAGACACTTGAGGACCATGTTGAGACACGTCATGGTCGTCGCGAACGGGTACCCGCCGTCGGCCCAGACACGCAGGAACCACTTGTTGAAGAGCGTCATGCCGATGCTGATCGCGTACCACAGAACAATATATACGCTGACGTCCAGCGCGTGTTGCAGCAGCTTGAGCCGCCGCCGCTGGGCCACGGACTGGGGCTGTTGGCGTAGCTTCCGTGAGACGATGCAGACGCCAAGCACGCGCAGCGCCAGCGCCAGCGAGAGCATGGCCGAGCAGGCCATCACCAGCGACGCGGTCTTGTCGCGCGCGTCATGCCCACGCGGCAGTGGCGCCAGCGACTCCGTGGGGAATGCCGGTCGCTCTGTCGCCATTTCCGATATGGTGGGCATGATTGTGACATACACCCGTTTTAGTGACATAGTCAGGCAGCGGTTTCGTACTTAGCATGCATTAGCACAGTTCGACGAGAACTGACTTGCCACCTGACAGGTGGTGGCTCACGATGCAGTCCAGTGCGACAGCATCGGCATGGCAAACGTACCCATACACTGTTCCATATACTCGCACATAATATAGTTCCGTCGAAGTGGTGCCAACCGTGCATGCGTGGCGAAACACTAGACTAGGATACAATTGTGAGTCCTGAACCCCAGAGGCCTCTTCATAGGGTGTGCTAACAGTTATAATAAAATGACGACTTCACCATGGCGTTGGCATGTGCACGCGACGATACTACAGGTTACTCCTTTCGTCCATAAGCTCAGTAATGGTTCCAAGTGGGAGAATCTCCGAAAATGGCTACAGTGGGCGACGGGATCAAATGACGAATTTCAGCCAATCAGCAGCCATTTGGTGTAATGAGGACCTCTTCCATTCAAAATGGCTCTCAGCATGGCGGGAGCAGTTTGCATCGCCGCGTTCTCTCGCGAGATCGCACGTTTTCTGGGCAAAGAGGAAATCCAACGCCTGTGCCAGGCATCTCGCCTTCTATGGTCCGTGCTCGAGCTTCGCGCTTGCCGTTCCGACCGGTGCAATCGAGCGCAAGGAGTCGTATCACTGCTCCAGAACCAAGACGCGCTTGCGAGAGAGCTGCGCGCGATCTTGCAAAATGCACGAAAGTCGACATCGCCAACTGTGAAGAGCAGAGCAAGACGGTCAAAGAGCGGTTCGGCCCGCTTGCGTGATGACCAGATTCGATCGCTCGTGTTGGATCTTGTACTCGTGGGGCTGGGCGTGCGCGCGAGCTGCCTCGTGGATACCTGCCAACTTGACGAAGACGCCGTTCTCGCGATGACAAGCGCCTTCTTGACCCAGAAATCATGGCGCCCCTACGGATTGCGCCAACTCTTGGCAGTGCTGGTGGCTGGCAACGTGTTCTTCGTTCACAAATCCGAGTTTGTTCGTCTCAAGTGCCTCGACTTGGCCACAGAGCTTCACAATGTGATCCTAATCAATGCATGCGGCGAGCTCAGGATTCCGAGGCATATCTCAAATGCGACAGATGACAGTAGGGAGATTCGGCGCCGACTCGTGGATTCAACGCAGCAGCTTGTGGATATCGTGGTTGATTGTTCACTGGGGCGGCGCCTCTCGCCCGTTAGAATCCATACCAATGGAATCTGTGCGACCGCTGTGGCAGGAGTTATACTTTGCTACCCCGTCATCTACCACGTCGGTGCCGCCAGCTTTACTGACGTCAGCGATCCGTTCTGGACGACAAGTGACAACTGCCTCGGGATGTGCCCTCTATTTCTGTTCCAGACCTCGCTCTCGTACGTACGCTCCCGTACCCCCAGGCATCAAACGGGGATACTAAAACTGTGTTTATCCATAGGCCTGCGAACGCGACCGACTCGGGACTTGGAGTGCGAATCGCACTCCAGGAGTTTTCGATACCACAACAACTGGACTCAACCGATAATCTCCACGACGTAACAGTCGTCTCGTCAAAGAGGATTTTCGCTCAATGCAAACGCGCACTGGATCGAGCTATCGGTGACTTGGAGAGCCTCTCTATTGGCGTGGAGATCACGGCACGGACGCTGCCGCAAGTCGCACTGTGAGTTGGTTCAATGACTGAATCCGTCATTCTCAAAATGGACTGGTGATGTTTTCGTAAATAGTTATAAATTCACTCACTCAGATGTCTAAAATCATTTTCAAAGCTGGATGATACCGTAATTGGGCTATATGGCCATTCTCTGGCCAATAGGACTCATCACGACAAGACGTTAACTGGCCAAAATGCGGAGTATTCTCAGGGGGGTACATTTTGTACCCTGCTTGACTTTGAGGGGCGCGGTTACACTTCCCCACTTTTTCCCCTCAAAAGCATCCCAGGCTGCAACGTCGCGGACCAAGAGGATCGCAAGCGCGGGGGAAACAAGTGGCAACATCGACGCGTAGCGGCGCCGTGGAGAGGATATCGTTCACCCAATACCGACGAAGAGAAGCGCCCGTGCTGAAGCTATCGATCCGCGCAAGCACGAGCGCCAGCAGAGCCAAACTCGAGCCAGGGGAACGCGTTGAATCCAGAGGGGAACTGTCACAATGGGGGCCGCACCGTCGTCATCACACAGCAGCGGTGTCTGCAGGCCATGTACGCCCACCAGGTATTGGTGGATCAGTCTACAAGGCGTGTGCTTACTCTTGCTTATGTGTAGTCGTGCCGGCGGAGTTCGCTGTCGCGTGGTTGACCTTCAAGGTGCGTTGGGTCACCATCCCCTCATTGCCGAGAATCCTCAGCACATCTTACAATGATGTCGTCGCTGGCTGTAGGGCGACTTAGTGGAGAATACGGACCACCGCTACGTCGCCAAGAAAGACGGCTTGCTTTCGTCCAAGCTACTCCAGCGGCTCTACGGCGGTGCGTCACCCAATGGATTCACCTCTCATATTGCCTCAGGTTACTCATGTATGGTGTCCCCTATGGCAGAGGCGACGATGAAAATCTTTGCTGACGAAGAAGGCGACTTCATATCGCGCGAGATGTTTGTTTGCTCGCTCGCACTGTGTTACGAGTACGGTTTGTGAGGAGAAATCTGTCGGAAACTGTGGCTAACGCCGAGACTCGTATCTCTGGATAGAGGCAATACCGAAGATCGGATCAGCTACATTTTTACGATGTACGGCATCATTTACGGCCTCGAGCGGTACGTGGAGTTGGATTCGAGTACTCCATCTTCATGTCGGCGCTGACACCTGGTGACCTACAGTGAGAATGAAGGCTGCATGTTGAAGAAAGACTATGTATACGTGCTCCAGTACCTTGAAGGCTACAATTCCATCCCCAAGGTAATGGGTGTGTCCCATGGGGATATCTTCAGATGAGCATGTCTCATGGAGAGTTTTGTTTCCACGTAGAAATTCTACGCGGCGTTCGACGAGTGTCTTGTAGCGCCCAAGGGCATGCTACTGAACTCCCAGTTTATCGAGTGGGTCCGTAAATACCCCGTGCTCATGGAGGTGCGTTGATGGACATTCTCAGTGCAGCTAGTCAAGAAGACTTATCACATGCCCCATATTTCAACAGTTTCTCGCCAGCCACTTGCCACCCGCGATCTTAGACCCCTCGACGCCGTTGGGGTATCGATCTAGTGAAGATTTCTCACGAAGGTGCGTTGGTCTCCGTCCGTTATGGACTTGACCGTTTTGTTGATTTCTCACGAGCTTCGTTGTGTCCCAACCAGTGACGCTCTCAACAGCAGTCCATCATGTCGCGATCGAGAAAGGAGCGGTGCCGGAGGGTTTGGCTCATTTGACTTCATTGGCGGTGACAGCGGCGATGAGTCGGACGAGGTTTATGACTCGGATCAAATCGACGACATGGACGAATTTGGCGAATTTCAGAGCGCGCCCATGACGGCAACCCACGGCAGCGGAGACTATGGTGATGCCGGTGGTGGTGGAGGAGACGGATCAGATCGAAGTGATCTGGAAGACCTGGCTGGCGCATCTTCTCATGGCGTCCCAAGAGCTACATCGGATCCGGTGGTCGGCACGGCCAGTGCGTCGCGGGGCCCAAGGAAATCACGTGGTGTCCGCAAGATGCGAAACCTCACAAAGACCCTTGGCGGCAGCATCTCCAAGGTTGGGAATGTCGGACGTACGATCTTGCATGGCAGGGGATCCTTAACCTCACTAGCGGATGCGACACCCGCCAGCCAGGGCGATCCGGCCTCATCGAACCTGATGAAGGCCGGGTACTCGTTCTCGTCTGAGTCCCAAATCAGCAAAAACTATGTCGCCGGGTATCTACACAAGATCAGCGATGGCAAGTGGTCGAAACGGTCGTGGCATCGGCGGTGGTTCGTGCTCGATCGTCAGCAAGGCGTGCTCTCGTATTACC
Organism: Pythium phragmiticola; assembly: GCA_023335935.1. NCBI lineage: Eukaryota > Oomycota > Peronosporomycetes > Pythiales > Pythiaceae > Pythium > Pythium phragmiticola. The sequence goes on along the minus strand of JAADWA010000038.1, from coordinate 13,821 downwards.
GATTGAACCCGGCGAACCACATCACGGCGACGCCGCGTGGGAATATTGTGCACATGGAGGACGATGGTGAAAGCGACATCACGCCGTCACAAGCATACATCTCCAAAGACCATGGCACGACCCCCATGGTTGGGGAAGTCGAGGCAGCGAGTGAGGCAACAGTTTTAACGCCGAAGGGTTTCACTGGTGGTGGTACGGCTCCCCCCACTGCGAATGGCTTGGACAAAAACCACCCGCATCACATGCTGTATCTGAACAAGTCGCATCCATTTTACCGCGGCGAGCTCAATCTCAACACGGAGAACGTGTCGCTGTTGTTTGAGAAGTCGCTGGCACGCAACGCGCCGACCAAGTTTTTCTTTCAAGTCTCGACGCTGTCGCTTCAAGAAATCGACTCAAAGCGGGGCATCCAGTACAAGCTTTGCGCCGAATGCGAAGAAGATTTCGACCAGTGGACCCTGGCGATCGCGGACGTCATCAACCGGAAACATGTTGTTCAGAGAACAGGACCGACGGTATCGCACCAGCAACTATACCGACAGAGATTGATTGACGAAGAGAACCGAAAGCAAGAGGAAGAAAAACTCAAGCAGCAAGCGAACGGGGCAGTGCCTTCAAATGGCAGCGCCATGAAACCACCGAGTCAGCCAACGACCGCTTCGACTTTGTCTACCAATGCCAAATCGTCCACAAGACCGAAGGCATCCGATGACAAGCCCTCCGCTTCTTCCTCTGTGACTAGGAGGAGGAGGTCATCTAGGTCGAATGCGCCTCCCCGCATTGTCACCTACTCACCGTCCGCCGTGAACGCGATGCCGCAATCGCAATGGAAGCTCCAAATCAACATTGAAGGATCCAAACAGTGCATGATCGCCGGGTTCATGATCAACATTGTCGCGCTGAAGTGTGTGGCGCCAGAGCACGCACTGTGGAAGTTGCTCGTGTGTGTGGGCGTCACGTGTGCGTACATTGCGAGCATCTACGATCCGTCATCATCAAGACGCGCACCGCACGATCGCCGCCTGAGCGAGGGTTTGATACCGGGCATGCTGGATGCGAATGTGCTGGCTACTGACCACTCCGAGTGTACCGATCCACAATCGTGCTGTCTCCACAAAATCCAGACATTATCGGAGACCGGCCAAGCGGCAGACGCGAATGGCGTGGTCACGCCTCCTGCCGGTTATGTGCTTCCTCCTATGGGCGGCTTCAAAACGTTTCCGCTCGGTATGTCAATGGTACGCTCCGAAATGACGCTTTCGGGCAAATCGAGCAAGGTCCCCCAAAGCTGGACGACTGCACGCGGCGAGACGTTCCAGATTCGCAGCCAAGACTACAAGAAGTCCAAGCGAAAGGAGCCGTCCAAGGGCGCGCTATTCGAGTTCCTGGGCGCCGACCTGCTTCGCACCGACGGCAAAGTGGATCTCGTCTCCCAGCGCATCGAGCTTCCGGAAGAATACGCCAACGACAAAGTGTTTATCATCAACGCACAGCTGCCGTCGTACGGACCGAGCGTGTGGGGCGAGTCCAGTTATGACGGGCCTGGCTTTAGTCTTATTCTCTGCTGGAAGATTCCCCCCGAGATTTGCGAGGTAAGGTCTCTTGCCAGGTCTGTATTCTCTTCTTTACGGACTCTAATCAGTGTTTTCTGTGTCCATAGGAATTGAAGGACCCAAAATCCAAGGAGCTGCGTCTCTTCAAACGATTCCAGGAGGCGGGCAGCGACACGACGCTGACAGATCGCTTCAAGGTCATTGCCCAAGTCACAAACCAAGACGAATGTGGGCTTACGGGCATGGCCAAGAAGCTGCTCGTGGGCCACAACGCGACGCCCGTGCTCACGCGGCCGCAGCACCGCATCTACCATTTTAATGACGGCAGCACCGAGATGGTCGTGGACATCCACGCCTTCTCGTATATTGCGCGCCGCGGCATCCACATGCTGCTCGACAAGTGCGCCAAGCTCGTGATCGACGTGGCCTTTGTGCTCCAAGGAGAGACCGAGGACGAGCTGCCCGAGCGCGTGCTCGGCTGCTGTCGACTCGACTGCGTCGACGTGGCCAAGGCCATGGACTTTCCCAGGTAAATGCACCCGCCCAAGTGAAATCGCAAAAAAAAAAAAGCGTTCTTAGAAGTGGCGGATAAATGGAATTGTTTCATTTTTGTGGACAATATGTCTGCGAAGCATCCGCCTCTAGCGAGAAGCGCCGATAGAAAGATGAAGATGTGGTTGGAAGAGGTCAGTAAACCTTGTTTGTACATCAGGAATGGAAATCAGACCCGAAAGATGGTTAATTTTGGTAGGTATTCATCACCCCTGCTTCCATGCAGATACAGTCCTACACTCGCGTATGCTCAGAGTAAAAGTCTCAACAACCAGGCTACTACCCCTGGATTCAGAAACTCTAGTCTGAAAATGAAAAAAGTGGATCATCATCGCATACGCCAAGAGACACATACACACATGCTCACCAACGGCACCTACACACCAATCAACGTAGCGGCGTTGCGCACGTTCGTCCTGTTGGAAACTTTCTGGAATGAGAGGACAAGTGGGCCGAACGCCAACAGAAAGAGACCTTGGCCAACAACCAGTCGTTCTGTTGGTCGTTGGCACCAACCAACGAAATAATTTCCACCAATCGCTGTTGACTACTTATTTTATCCAATCCGATTGCATAGCGTTGTTGTTAGGGCTAGGTGTACCACCGATATTTTCGGCTGAACAGAAGATGGCTACACTTTGGCCATTGTTCAGAGCTCAGAACGGAGATGACACAGGGCTTCTCCGGCGGGTTCTTCCTGCCGGCGCAGCGGTCCGTGCACTGCAAAGGAGGCTTCTTCTCCTCTGCGACGCGCACTACAGCACCAGCTGATGTAACTGGATACGATGCTGCCTCGTCCAGAGCGATGGCACCGTTCCCCGTGCTATTCACTCTGCCGCAGGTACCCCCAGCGGAGAGCACGCCGGATGCTGGAAACACACTACATCCCAAGCCGCGAAAGAGCAGAATATACGATCCACATGAAGGAGAAGAGGGCTGGGAGATGGAGAATGAGGAGAGCAACACGCACCAGCAAGATGCCGAGCCAGAGTGGATCATTAAACGACCAGCGGCTAAAACATCCCGGTTCCTACACGGCCGCCTACTGCAGCAGAAGCAGCAAGCAAAGAAGAGCGATCGAGTGGTACCACGAGGACCAAGCGGCCGAGGCAACAGTGCGAGCCGTGAAGCAACAGTGATACCTCGCCAGCAGGCGATTCGAGAGCTACCACAGGGACCTCCACCAACAGGAAAAGGGGACATCAACACCAAGTTTGAGGTACGTTTCTAGCTCGCTAACGCCGACAAGAAAAGCTGAGCGGGCAATATATGAATCACAGATCGCAATGAAAGAGCTCCACCAAATCAAAGACGAGTTTGATCTCAAGAACCAACGGTAGGTGGACTCTCAGAGATCGAACGCACTCGACAACACATTTTACAGAGCTGTCCTTTGGCTAGGCAATACTCTGCGCCAGTCCTACCAGCCAGACAAAGCGGTGGAGCTGGAGCCCAGAAGAGTCTTTCTCCTCCCATTGCCAGTGCACCTACACCAAACTCACCTGCGAGTCCGAACCAGCCAGGAGAACCACAGGACACACCGACAGCCCAAGGCGATTTGCAGTCGCCCCGCCAGCGGCTCCAAATCGCCGAAATGGTCATGCGCAAGCTCTACAAAAAGAACCTGCAAACTGAGCAGGAGCTGACAGCCGCCAAAGCTGAGAAAGAACAGCTAGCGACCAAACTCGCCGAGTTACAAGCAGGCAAGAACTCGTGTGAGGAGACACCAGGGCCACGTCCGGATGTGGCTTCCTCATCTTCTCTATGTTGCCCACGCTGCGCGATGACCAGCGCCGTTGGCGTCGTGCTTGCCAATCCTCCGTCGATGGAAACGATCTCGCGCATCGATGGTCAACAGCTCGAGTACTTGCGCCACTTGGCCGCCGAACAGGACCGCACGATCACGTCGCTCAAGCGACGGATCGAAGAGCTTTCGTCTCAGCTCATAACCGCCAGGCAATCACCCACGAGTAGTCATAGTGGCAAGACGGCTAAGCCATCCACGTCAACCCCACGGCACGTGAGAACCAAGCTGCAGACAAAACTCAAGGACGCGCTGAGCGAATCGGAGCGTCAGAAGTCCAACTACCTTACGCTCAAGCGCGACTTTCAGCACCTGCTCGCACTCAAGACAAAGACGCTGTCGTCTAACCCCACGCAGCTCGATGCGAGCGCCAGGCAGCTCATCGCGCTCATGGACAAGCAGCTCCAGCAGCTCGAGAGCGAGCAAGTGCGGAATCTGGCGCTGTACAACTCAAAACTGTACGCGAGCGAGCAGCAGAGCTGCGAGTCGTACGCGCAGCAGCGGCTCCTCGAGGACGAAATGCAACGCGTCGCAAACGACGTCCAGCAGCGCGACGCGCTCGACGTTGAAATTGAGCAATGCATGGCCAACGTCTTTGAGCGGCTCCACCACGTCGAAAGCGAAAACCTCCAGTTGAAACACGCCATCCAGTCGTGCCAATCGTCCAATTAAAATCCAATCCAATTATTTCTGGAGCTCGGTCGTCCAGATGAGCGGCTCCGAGCACTCGACGGTCACGCGCGAGTCGTGGAGCACGTGGTTTGACGTGCTAATGAGCCCACCAAACCCCATGGCGACCGTGCCGTCCAGATCCCACTTGAAGCCGCTCGTAATCGTCGACTTGCACGCACCAGCGAGCGGCACGAGTCCGCACGTGCGCGTTTCAAACTCGAAATTCGGCTCGATCACGTGGTGGACGCCAGGCACGAGGAGCCGCACGGTCGTGTCCTCGGAGAGCAGCAAGATCGACTCGAAGACGCTTCCCCAGCGGAAGAGCGCGTTGATGTTCTGGATCTCCTGGTCAAAGCGCCCGCCCATGGCGCCAAAGATGACGACCGTGAACTTGTCGGTCTCGTCTTGTTGAAGCGTCTGCAGCAGCTGGAGACACTTGTCCAGATCGTTGCTGTCCTGGTCCGGATCGTGGAGAACTTGGGTGCCCTTGGCCGTGTAGAACGCGCGCACATCGTCGCGCAGCGAATCCAGATCGCCTTTAATATAGTGCGGCACGGCGAGCGCCTGCGCGTCGACCTGGACGCTGCGATCGTAGAGGCGATTGGCGCCGCCGTCGGCGCAGAGCGTCACGTGCGCGTTGCTCCAGAGGTTCCAGAAGAGCGCGGTCGATTGGTTGCGCGTGTGCGCATCCACGTGCGTGTGGATTTTCCACGACGGGTGCGGCGCGTTGAGCAGCAGCACGGCGAGCCGCGACACCGACGCGCGGAACGCCGCCGGATCGGACCAGAAGAGGTTCGAGTGGACCCGAGTAGGCAGCGCAGACGCGGACGAGGACGTCGCCATGGTAGAAAGGCGCGTGCTTTGAGGACGATGAAGCAAGGAAGAGTAGCGGATGCCGCGCATCCACTTGATGATGCCGTTGGGTTTGCCGTTGGGTTTCTCTGGGATGAGGCTTCTTGGAAATGCCAAAAAAGTGGGTTCGATGACCCATTATCCAACATAGGGAGTCGCAGATCGCAATTATTTGTTGCATAAAGTGTATTTGCATTATTATTGGGACATCTCTTCTGCATCCCGATCTCATCACCCGCCGCTGGATGGACATTATCTCGGACATTATCCCTGAGCCTTCCATGATCATGTGGACGGGTGGGCATCGGATGCTTTGGGCGAGGGATATCGGTTTGATACCGGTGGATGATACACCGAACCGGTTTGAGTCGAGTCTGAACAGTCGCCAGGACATTCATTCATTGTGAAGACATCCGGAGCTGAGGAACTGCAAACCGGCTCTCAATGACAGCCCACTATCCCAGATGGCGCTGTTGCTTGATATTCCAATTCGCACGTTTGCGACGTACACAACAGGTACGCAGTGTACAGAACGCTGACGAAAGTGACTGTACTGTACTGTGTCCACCTGAAAAACAGAGTGCCCCTAAACGTCCGGTGGTCCATCTGTCTGTCCCACCGATCGATTTCATACTCATTCGTTGTGTTGCGGTGGTCCAGTGTCAAGAGTCCGGACTTTGACCGCTGGCTCTGGAGAATTCTGAGACACAAGTCTGCCAAATGCACTGAGTCAGGACAGGACTCGTCAAAATTCTTGAAGCCACTGCGGTTCAGCTCCGCCATATTGTCTGGTGACTGCTCCATCTTGATCTGGCGATTGTCATCTTGTGGAGGCTCCTACGAATCAGCCAGTTCTCTGGACGGCAACACAGCCCTTACTATCGGTAACACTGAGTAAGTTATGTGTAAATACGTGTTCACAATTATCACAGTGTAAAGTCTCCACGTCCACATGCTCTGGATAAAATCCAGTGTTGTCTGGCGCTTCAGGACCTGGTGGTCGCCCGTTTTTTCATGATTCTTGAGCTCAGCTATCCGAAGGTATCTGCTGCGCTGGCATGGACAAGGGTGAGGGGGACCGGCGCGCCCGTGGCCCCTGGATTCATTGCACAATTTCGGGTCTCCTCCCCAAGTCTCCTACAGCCCTCTACAGCACACTACAGCCTTTCTCCCTCCTTCACAATGGTTGCCATCAAGTTCGCTCTCGTCGCTGCGCTCTCGGCTGCTCCTGCTGTCTTTGCCTACGAAAAGTACCTCGCCACGCTCCCGAACGGTTCCGGAATGGGCAAGAAGCTCGGCCACACGGCGGATGCCTACACGCCGTTCGGTGAGCTCTACAAGTCCAAGGGCGGTGCCTGGGCCACGCTCTGCAAGGAAAAGTTCCCCGGCTCGTCGGTCTCGGTGGGTGCGGCGCTTGGTGACCCGTGCTGCAAGTGGTCGAGCGGTGCCGCCCAGGTGACGCTCTCGGCCCCCGACACGGCGGCCAAGGAGTGTGCTGCTGCCTCGCCTGCCCCGGCCGCTTCCTCTGCTGCTCCTGCTGCCGCTCCTGGCCCGGCCCCCGTACCGGCCGCTGCTCCTACGCCTGCTCCTGCCCCTGCCGGCCCTGGTAAGGTGCTCCCCGCTACGATCCCCTCGCCCGCCCCGGCCAGCGGTAACGGTACCAAGCCCGCCGTCCCTGGACCCGCGCCTGCCCCGACCCCTGCCAGCAGCGGCAAGGGCACCGGCAAGGCCACTGGCCCGACCAAGATCTGCACGTAAGCGATTCCTATCCTACGTATCCCGTCGCTGTCTCCATAGAAGCTCCGAGTTACCTCACGGTCGCCTGGTCGCCTGAAGCAGAGCGCATCGCGGCCAGCGGCTCGAGTGTTCGTTCCCCCCATTTTGTTCGTAGTGTTTCTTCCTGTCGAGGATGCGTCTTGGCGTAGTGGAAATACCTGGAGAGCGCACGAAGCTCTCTTTATCACTCTCATACCATCCAGTATTTTGCCGCCAATTGCTGTGTTCTTGTGTCTTCTCGCTGTGAGTGCGTCCAGGTTCTTGAAATCCTTCTCTTGTCGCCTTCAGTGTTGGTCACCAGCGAGAACGATACTCGTAGGTCTCGAGCGAAACAGGAGTAGCACGACCGAGAGACTAGACGCCCACACCCCACAGCCCGACCCACGGCACGCACGACGTCGCAGACGGCGGCAGGTTCTGTGGCACGACGGATTGCTGAGATAGATCTTTAGTCGAGAATATGTTCACGGAGGCCCGGCCTAATCTCGCGAGGGCACGGCCTCGACGCCCGAAGCAGCGAACATACGGGTCTTCTTCATGGCGGGTTCATACGGGCTGTGAAGATAGTTGCGGTGTGAAACTGGAGGTGAATTCGATAATGGTAGTGTTTGAAGAGCTGAGGTTCTCCCTCCTTCCGAGGTCAAGTCGATGTCCGCCCCTGGAAAAGAAGGGATTCTGTACTCTTCCGGTGGTATCTACTGGATCCGGGAGAGGCGTTCCGACCCCGAAAAGGAGCTGAATAGGATATTGATAGAGCTGGCGAGGTTGGTGGTGCAGCATTATCCATTTTACTGTGGCCTCTTGCGGCGTTCCCCTGCGCGGCGTTCCCCCACCCAGAACTCGTACTTACTCTGAGTCTCAACATATAAATACCAAAATGCGATTTTTATAACTCTGTACTTTGACAAATTTCACTTACATATTCCATTTTCGTCAAGATCTGAAAGGTTACCACCACTTTTGGAACCATCTATCTGTGGATGATTCGAGCCTCAGAGGAAAAGCGAGTGCCCACGCCATGGGCCACTCCACTGCGGGCTTCGTGCGTTCTACCACCTCAACGTGAGTCTCCATAGTACTTGACGACCGTTCGCGGCATAACATACAGAACCTTGCTCTCGCTAGATACGAACTCACAATGGTCGAGAGCATGAACTCGCTCTTTCGAGACGCTCCGATCGTACAGACTTTTCGTCAGCGGAGATCCTCTCCAGGATCCACTTGGCCCCCCAGCAGAATGCAGTCTAGCACCCACCCTTCCAATCTCTATCATTATCCAATTTGCCTTGAGTCTCCGACCACCACCTTCACAGCATTCCACCAACTACACTCATCATGAAGACCTTCGCTGTGTTCGCTGCTACGGCCCTTGTTGCCATGCTCTCGCTCGACTCTACCTCGGCCATGCGTGCCTACCTCAAGAAGTTCCCGAACGGAGAGGCCGCGTTCACGCAGGCGCTCGGCCACGTCGGCTCCACAGAAGAGCGAAACGCCTTTGGCAAGATGTTCGCGGCTGAAGGTACCGACTACACGGCCAAGCTCTGCAAGTCCACGTTCCCCGGCACGCAGATGACTGTTGGTGAGGCGTTCGGTGATCCGTGCTGCACGTGGAAGGCGGGCGGCAAGCCCGACTTCACGGTCGCGCCGTTCACGACGCCGACGGACAAGAAGGTGTGTGCTGCCAACGCCCCGGCTGCTTCGTCCGCCGCCCCTGCCGCGTCGCCCGCAGCGCCAGCTCCTGCGGCGTCGTCCGCCAAGCCCGCTGCTGCTCCTGGCCCGGCCACACCGACCCCTGCCGCGTCTTCGGCCAAGCCTGCGACTGCTCCCGGTGCGCAGGCGCAAGTGCCACCGCCGGCGCCGACTCCTGCTGCTGCCGGCCCTGGTAAGGTGCTCCCCGCTACGATCCCGTCGGCTGCCCCGGCCAGCGGCAATGGTATTAAGCCCCTTGTGCCTGGACCTGCGCCTGCCCCGACCCCTGCCGGCAGCGGCAAGGGCACCGGCAAGGCCACTGGCCCGACCAAGATCTGCACGTAAGCGATTTCCAGTTTACGTATTCTGTCAACGTCCCGATAGAAGCTTCGAGTCGCCTCGCCGCCGTGTGGTCCCCCGAAGCATTGCATATCCCTCATTTTGTCCGTGGCGTCCCCCGTTCGTGTCCGTGTATGTGAATGTGTGGTGCAATGGAGACCACACGAGAGCGCACGAAGCTCTATCACTCTGTCATCCAGTACCTTTTGTATCTTTCGCTGTAACACGCAGTTTTGCCAAAAGAAATGCATTTTGGCTTTTTAAAACCTTCCTCTCGTTTCCGTCCGTTATGTGGCAGCAGGTATCATACTCAGCTCTTCACGCTGTTGGCGCGAGTGGAGCCACGCCGCCACGCTCCCCACACACGCGGCACCGGAAACGCAGCAGCGGATTGCGCGACTGTGGGTTGCCATCTTCAACTGTGAATGTGCCCATGTGACAATGCGAGCCACAATGTCACTAAATCTACAAGAGGAAAAACACTGGCTCACCAGATGACCCCTTTTGAGTGCCATAGTACGCATCGTCGTTGCTCATTGTCAAAATATGGTTTGATTATAAGGAATTGTAGCAAAACCGGGTGGCAATCGATGCAAATAACGGGTATACAATGGCAATTTGCACCCTATTGTGGGATTTTGGACCGTGATATAGAATATCGCCATTGACTTGAACTTGCTCGTGAATGCAAATCGATAACCGTCCGTCCAGTGTGCGTCGAGAGCACAACGCCGCGCGCCGATTGGTCAGCTCTTCACGCGCCAAGCGCCACGCGCGACTTCGGCCACTTCGAATGGTTTCTCACTTGCCTCTCCAGTGCAGTCATTCTCGAATCTCCACTCAATCCAGCACCCACATTTAGTCGGATTCTCTCGCCACCATGGTTTTCAACCACGTCTCAAACCCGCACGTCGAAGAGCTCAGCGCCGACGTCATGTACCATCTCGGGCTCACGTACGACAAGGCCGAGCGCGACAAGATCACGTCCCTTTTCGGAGACGTCAAGTTTTTCATCACGGGCGGTAGCAACGACCGCATGACGGCGTTTGCCACGACCGCGGCCAAGGAGCTCGGCATTGAGACGCCGTACGGCTACGCGATCTCGCCCATTGGCAGCACGGCGCGGTACAAGATCTACAAGGTCGGCCCCGTGCTCATTGCGAGCCACGGCATGGGCCAACCGTCGGTCTCGATCTTGCTCCACGAAGTCACCAAGCTGCTCGAATACGCCGGCGCCAAGGACGCCGTGTACTTGCGCATGGGCACGTCCGGGGGCGTCGGCGTCGAGCCAGGCACGGTTGTGATCACGTCCGAGGGCGTCAACAACAAGATGGAGGCGGTTCACGCCGTCGAAGTGCTCGACCGCACCGTGCTTCGTGCGTCCATGTGCTCGCCCGAGGTCGTCGAAGGACTCGCGCAGGCCGCGCAGCAGCTCGCGTTTGAACACGCCGTCGGCAAGACGCTCACGTGCGATGACTTCTACGAAGGCCAGGGCCGTCTGGACGGTGCGATCTGTGAGTACTCGCTCCAAGACAAGATGAACTTCTTGCAGACGGCGTCCGCGGCGGGCGTGCGTAACATTGAGATGGAAGCGCGCGGCTTTGCGGCGTTTTGCCACCGACTCAATATCCCCGTGGGCGTCGCCTGCGTGGCGCTGCTCAACCGTCTGAACGGCGACCAGGTCACGTCGCCCCACGAGACGCTCGTCGGGTACGAAGAGCGCCCCGCGCGGATCATGCTGCGCTTTGTCAAGAACCGGCTCGGTCTCGCATAAGGTAAGGCACAGATCAGCAGGCAACCAGCTCCAGAAATGAACAGAAGCACAGGCGCGAGACTCTGGTCTGTAGAATACGACTCCTTTTTTCTTCCTTTCAACAAGGACATCCTGCTGTCAAACGGATCACTGCTGTCCACTGTGCCTCTTGCCGCTGTAAAGGGGACCTGCGCGAATGAAGAGATGCCATTGGGACACTGTCTCAGGAAGATCTCTCACTAGGCCGTACTGAACACGCCTCTACACTGGATATCTATGAATATACGTTGCGACTCGCGGGGGCGCATAATCGTCACCTTGGAGAGCTGCTGATAACGTTTTGCCAGTGCGACAGGCAGTGACCATTCGGCGATGTCGCCTGGCGAGTCATTGAGCTCTCTACAACGCGTTCGGGATGGAGCAGAACGGAGATTCATACTACGTAGTATGAGAGACAGATTCCCCATCAACTAACTGAAGCTGCATCCTTGTAGAGGATCACGGTCTTAGCTTCTCGCGAAGTGCACTGTTTTATTAGACATGAGTTGATTCGACGCCGTGCTGGTTTGCCAATCAACAATAACTTCAGCCACCTGCCCATTCAAACACCACCAGTACCACCGACCTTCCGGTGGTCTCCACAAGGTCCGAGGAGTCAGCTTTCGACTGTTTTCGTTTGAACGTGGATTACGCGAATTTGCCTTCACGGCCTATTTGCCTTCGGATCGTGGCGGTCGCGTCATTCTCAGCAGACCGGACCTGTCACTCACCCCGCACGTGGCGCTCATCTGTAAAGGACTTGGCTGCACCCAAAGGGCGCACGTATCCTACAGAGTCCCAATCGTGCCACACAGCAGGTGGCGCCACAGAGACCACAAGAGCCAGAACGCGACCGTGCTACGGTATTTGGCTTCAAACCTAAAATGGATTCCGTTGGTGCTATTTGGCTCTAAAAACGATTTCTATTACACGGAGACTCCCCCTCGCGGAGACCAGATTTAATCGGTATTTTCTAGAAAAAAACGCAAATACCGGTAAAAGCTTTTTTGTTTCGTTCGCACCTCTACCGTCGTCCGACTACAGTGTACTCTGTGGACCGGCTGTTGGAAACTCGCTCTCGCATACTGATCCAGTGCAAGATGCACTCCCGGATTTGGTCGCCCGCCTGCAGAGTACTACCTGCATCGTCCATTTCGATTTTCGCCTTCGACCTTCCACGGCCTTCCCTTACAGAAATCAACCGTTCCACTTCGCCTATCTCATCATGAAGACGTCTGCTGCCATCGCTGCTACCGCCCTTGTCGCCATGCTCTCGCTCGACTCATCCTCGGCCATGCGTACCTACCTCAAGAAGTTCCCGAACGGTGATGCCGCGTTTACGCAGGGGCTCGGCCACGTCGGCTCGACCGAGTCGCTTAATGACTTTGGCAAGATGTTTTCCAAGGAGGGCAACGAGTACACAGCGACGCTTTGCAAGGCCACTTTCCCGGGCGCGCAGATGACTGTCGGCGAGGCGTTCGGCGACCCGTGCTGCACGTGGAAGGCCGGTGGAAAGCCTGACTTTGCAATCACGCCGTTCACGACGCCGACCGACAAGAAGGTGTGTGCTGCTAACGCCCCGGCGGCCCCGGCCGCTGCTCCGGCCGCCGCTCCAGCTGCCGCTCCTGCCCCGGGTCCTGCCCCTGCGGCTGCGCCCGCCGCCGCTCCGGCTGCTCCTGCTGCGGCTCCGGCTGGCAAGCCGATCCTCCCGAGCAAGTGCGGCGTCAAGAAGGAAGCGAAGAGTCTCGAGGATGGCGAGGACGTCGACTACGAGACCAATGAATGAGTTATCGTGTGATCGCACCTCGCGACTGGGGGTTTCTCGACGCGGTGTCACTACATACAGTACAGCAACTGTGACCAGAGCGATGGCGTCTTTCCCAGCCAGTGACGAGCTGGCTCGTTGTGTTACCCATTTTGCCTTATTGTCACCTACATGTTCGTGATTTTCCAATACAAAGTGACGTTGTTTGTTCCCCTTTCGATCTCTTTTTCCATCCTGGATGGTGTTCATAGCGGAAATTGCCAGTTGGAAGAACTGGCTTGGGGATGGAACAAGTTGGAAAATCGACCTCGACAAGATGTATTTATAGTAAGTTAGAAGAGCAAAAACACCAGTTAGTCTGCCCTTGGCAAAAATACCACAGCAAACATCTTGAGTCTGAGCTCTGCCACAGACTATTACGGTACTGTATCAATTGTGCGCACCGCTTCGACATGTGATTCCGTGACGTACATACTCCTCAGTGCCTCATCGACCCCGATCCTTACAGACCTAGAAGAACTCTATAAACGCACTCCAATTTGCAGTCCTGGCAGACTTCCGCTGATACGGCCTTTTAGAACATAATCACTATTTTACAAATTGTTTTACATATTGTTTTCAGAGTGACCCTGGCTCCTACGTACTACCGTATCAAATACAGACCCACAATGTAAGAGCCGCCTATCGGAAACTCGCTCTCATGCGACGATCCAATACCAATACTCGGCGACCGAACGCCTCGTCCGGATCAAATAGCCCCCACCAGAATGCCGGCAGTCTCAAGTGTCCCCTTCCCATCCCTTGTCATTATCCAATTCCCCTTCCTCACACCAAACCACCACCTACTCTAACGATGAAGACCTCCGCTGTGTTTGCTGCTACGGCCCTTGTTGCCATGCTCTCGCTCGACTCTACCTCGGCCATGCGTGCCTACCTCAAGAAGTTCCCGAACGGAGAGGCCGCGTTCACGCAGGCGCTCGGCCATGTTGGCACCACAGAAGAGCGGAACGCCTTTGGCAAGATGTTT
>JAADWA010000379.1:0-28406 GCA_023335935.1 Pythium phragmiticola | reverse complement strand
TCGTCTGGTGTTGTGTGGACGGACCACAGGTGCTCCCATCGCTTCCACAGATCTCTCCAGAGGTCTTGTGCTCGGGGGCACTTCCAGAAGATGTGGTCACATCTCCCGCCGTCAGCTCCTAGTTCTGGGCAGTGTGGGCACACCACCGCTTGGTGCGCTGGTGACCAACCCGGGACTCGCGCGCCACGACCACAAACGACGCACTCACCCGTATCCAGACACTAGCAGCTTCCCTTGGCTATTTCCCCGCCGCCACCTGAGCAAAACGCCCCAGACCAGTGAGCCTCCTAGCCACGCCTAAGATACCCAGACCCAAGCCGTCGAAAGCGGCCTAGTATGAGTAGGCAGACGTTCAAGGGCGCCCGGCATTTCAGCCTAGTCCTATGAATGTGAACCTTCTTTCAAAAAAAAACATTGAACCGCCTTCCAAACAATCTCGACAAGGTACGAACCAAGATACCAAATGGATATTGCAGCAGGGGAGGGAGGGCTGCTACATCGTCCCTGTCATCTGGCGACCATTGGGACAGTCGCAGTGGGGGTGCGCTGCTTGCGGCGTTTCGTCGCCCAAAAAGATGTCCACTGCTTGCTGAGCTCCAAGCCGAGCCAAGCTCATCCGGACGAGCCGAGCCAGATCCAAACCAGGGAGAACGCGGTCCAATTCTTAATCACCCCGACTTCGGTGTCTCATCTCACTCACTCCTGGCTTTTCTGAAGCTTGCTATTTGTACAGTACTATCTGAGAGCAGTCGTTCTCAATGATTACTGCTCCCTGTATCGTCGTGGTGTAAGCGGCGCAGCAAATTCCCAAAAAAGGCCGACTTCTTGGGCGGCGGCGGGATGTACTTTTTCACCGGTCGGTGGCTCTGCACGCTGGGCGTCGGGGCCGGCGGAGGCGTCGCGCTCAGTGTTGAGTTGTGGATCCGCTGTGCGTGCGCCCGCGCCGCCGCCGGCAGCGTGCCGCAGTACGCGACCATGTGGCGCCGCCGCGAGGCCTCACGTAGCGCCTTTTCTTTGCGGAGCCGCTCGCGGATCTCAGCCGCGAGAACTTGTTGCTGGAGCGCTGGGTCGCTCTCCAGCAAGTGCGAGACATCGGCCTGGGTCGCGTGCTGGTCTTTGTCGCCAAACGGATTTTGCTGCTGCTGGGCGACGACGTCGCGGATTGACTGGCCGCTCGCGATGGCCTGCGCGATGAGCGCGCGCAGCCCGTCGAGCCGTGCGACATTGTCGCGGTCTTCCAGCTGCTTGAGCTTGTCGGGGAAGAAGGTCGTCATGAGCTCCTGGAGCGCGACGTTGACCGACATCGTGGACGCGGTACTCACGGGCTGGCGACACGTCGGGCAGTTGGCGCAGCTCTTGAGCCACATGCCGACGCAGCGCTTGCAAAACGAGTGGCCGCACAAGAGGCTCACGGGCTTGAGCATGAGCTCGTCTACAGATATACAGAGAGAAGAGGTCAGTTCTCGACCGGTTTTAGGTTGTCTTATTTCGGGTTTGTGAACTCACCACAGCAAATCGAACAGCCCAGCGCCTCTGGAATGAGCTCACACTTGGCGGCTTCTGACTCCTCGTGCTCAGTCGCCTCCTGCTTCTCTTCGCGGTTACCAAACGGCGCGTCCTCATGGCTGCCGATGATCTCGCTCTTATCGTTCCGGTGTTGCTGGTGCACCGCCTGTGACGAGCCATCGGCGATCGCGTGGAGATAGAGCACGCGCTTGACGTCCGCGACGTCGCTGGCGTGCTCGATGGTCACGACGAGCGCTCGCTTCTCGCTCAGCGGCACGCGCGCGTCGTCCAGAAACCCCAGTACTGCACGGGCGATTGCGTCGCTTTCGCGCATCGCCTCGCACGCGGAAGGGGCGCAGTCTGCAGCGGCGGATGCGCGCTGCAACATGTGGAGCATGCCCAGCGCATAGGCCGCGAGCGGCGACGACGGCAGAGCCGCCAAGTGCGCGGTATCGGCGACGACACCGTGCGTCGTGTGATCGTCCCTAGGCGAAGATGTCATTAGCGGGGAAGAATGCGGGATAGGTCGAAAGGTCTAAACTGGCGAGTCTAAAAATGGTGGGCATTGCCCCCAAAAACTGGCGGACTTTACCTTCCTGCGACCTCCTGCGACAAAAAAGAACCCGTCTCATGGAGTTCCGATTGGCCAGCCACGAAGTGAATGGACCCACGTCTTGTTCTTCCTGATTACTTCGAGGTACTGTATACTGTTCTGTATAGCTCACGGTAGGGGAAGGGTTTCTACCGATCGTCAGACCGAAATTCGAGTGGTAGTTAAGACGTTAAAAACATACATATCGGTTTGTATCTGACAACAGCAAATTTTGGACTTTCAAAAGCGGGCTGTGGACGCAAACAACCGCGGAAACTGCAGAAGTACCTTGATCAGTATCCGACGACTTCCTCATGGCGACGCCTCCGTCGCGGTTTTCGACGCATTCTGGGACGCCCCACACGGCGCGGAGCGGCCCAAAGGCGCCACGTAGTGCCAGCTACGCACCCGCGTCGTCCGCGTCCCCAGCGGCGCCGCCCAGCGGCCGAAATGGCGCGAGTTCCGACGAGTTCCTCTCGCCCGTGACCCAGTTCAATCGCTCAGTGGACCACGCGCGCCAGGAGCAGGCCGCGCGCATGAGAGCGATCGAGAGCGAGCGCGCCCATCGGCTCGCGACCAAGCCGACCACCACGCGGCTCTCGGCCAGTGCTGGCGGCAGCAGCTTGTCGCAGAGCAGCGTCAAGCGCAAGCTCACAGAGCTCGAGGCTGCGACCCAGGCAGCTCAGCTGCAGACGCCGGCAGCGAATGCTCCGCCGTCGAGAATGAGCGAGCCGGTGAAGAAGATCCGCACGGCGTCGCCGCCTCGACGGCCCAGCACGGCGGCCAAGAGTACGAGTACCAATCGCCGCGGAGTCTCTTACGGTGGCGGATCCCATGTCGCTGCGCCTCCCACCAGTTCGTCTTCTGTGCGGCATTCGCTGTCGGTGGCGTCGCTCAAGCGCCACGACGATCACCATACAAGGAGCGACCACGTGTCGGCGGCCAATGCACCGGACGCGCAAGACCGGTACTTGGCGTACGAGCATCAGCAGGTATCACCACCGGCACCAGCGCGAGCAGACCACGCGACCCCGCCGCGCAGCAACCACCGCACGCCAGCGGCCGAGGCGCATAGCCTGTTCAGTCGCCACAATGTACGCGTGTGGAGTTGGCTCGGGAGACTCGCTCCCATTGCTATGCACTCAATTAAATGACGTATGTTGCGATAGGATCCGTCCATTATGAAGACGCCGCCCGACAGCACATCGTCGTCGCCGTTCAAGTTCCCTGACTACGAAAGCTCCGTCTCGTCTACGCACGACAGTCCACTGCCCATGGCGTTGCGCACGCCCGAGCGGCGCGAGTCCTTATCTTCCATTCCACGCGGCGACGACGGCATGGTCGACTTGGAGCACGTCTCCACTGTGTCCCAACTCGAGACACTAGAGGGCGATGACATTTTGTCCATGATGATGGCGCAGTCCACGCCGCGCGTGGATCGCCATTTCCCGTCCGAGCACGCCCGCACTGACAGTGAAGACCGCGAGATCCAGTTCCTCCGACGGCGCCGCCTCGCAGCTTCCACGGCTCGCAAGTCGCTCGACGGTCCCATTGTCACCAATAGTATGGTGCAGAAGGCCAAGTGGAGTTTCGACGACGTGCTCGAGCCAGTGGCGTCGCCGTCGACCGGTGCAGTGCGTCGCGGCGTCGTGTCCAAGGAGGCCCAGCAAGCGCGCGACGATGCCGAGAATGCCAAGGCCGCCGCCGCCGAAAACGACACGCTGCTGGACGACGACGACGACGACGATGTCGAGACAACCGAATTCAAGGTTGAGCAGTTTAGCCGCGCCAAGAGCTGGGGGCTGCGGCGGTTCGTGTTTTGGGTGGTCGTTGGCGCGGGGTTCATTTGTCTCATTGACGTTGCGGTTCCGCTGCTCGCGAGTCTGTTCAAGCCACCGCTTCCATACTGCGACAACAACACATCGATGCTGAGCGAGACAGGAGGAGCTCTGGCCACGGCGCTGTCGGTTGTGGGCGACAACGCCGAGTTCACGGCGCTCGAGCCGTACCGCGCCGACTGCCGAGCATGCCCGTTGTTTGGCGTGTGTTCGAACGGCTCGCTGGTCGCGTGTCTGCCGCCGCTGGAGCAACAGCGCGGCGCGTGCGTCGAGTCCAAGGAAGTACAGCATGCGCTCGAGCAGATTGCCAAGTCGATTGAAGCGTTCGTGGCCGACCGCGCGACCAGGCAAGTGTGCGGCGCGGCGCCGTTACCGACACCGCGGGATGGACAGGGAAACGATGCCCAGTGGAGCTTGCGGGAGTTCTCGGCAGCGCACGTGGTCGTGTTGCTGTCGGAGCTCAAGGCGATCGTGCTGCAGTCGCCATTTGCCGAGACCATGATGAACATTTCGCTCGCCGCGACCACTGGGAACGCCGCTGCCGAGTACGTATTCAACCGCTCGCTGCATATGGCACTCTCAGGCTTTCAGAAGGTCACGCAGATCAGCTTCCACTCGCTCACCCAGTTTGCGACGACCGGGGGCAGCGGATCGATACGTCACGAAGGTGGCGACATGCTCGTTCAATTCTCGACCAGCATCGCGCCGTGGTCGTGTCGTGCCAAGCACCAGTTGCTCACGCACGCGTACGTGCTCGCGCTCGCCGTCGCGTGCTTTGCGGTCGGCATGCTAGTTTACCGTCGATGGCTCGTCTATAAGACCAAGCGCGCGCTCGTGGATCGGCTCGTGAAGGAAGTGCGGTACTTTTTGCTGGGCCGATCCCACCGCACCGAGCGCTTCTACCCGGCCAACCACTTGCGCGACAACCTCTTTGACACGCTGCCCGGCGTGTCGCCGCGCGATCGCAAGTGGCTCCGTGAGTCCGTGTGGCCCACCGTCGCGACCATCGTCGGGGAAGATTCCCGCGTGCATTCTCGCATTGCTCCGTACGTTCTCATGAAGATTGGTGGTGGTGGTAGTGGGATCTTCTAACGCTTCTCCCTTTCGCTCTCTGATATTCAGCATCCACGGCAAGCAAATGGTCGTGTGGGAATGGATCTCGTCCAATTCACCCAACAAGGCGGCCGAGAAGAGACCCACGCGCCGCGTGGTACGCAACCCGCGGAAGCGCTACTCGATCTAACCGAACAGCTACCGCAGCCAAAGCTAACCCAAGCGGAAGACAGGGAGCATGTAGAATTTTTATTAACGTTTGTGGATGGGAAGGAAGCTGGCTAAATTACGGTACCGGTATTCTCTTTCAAAATGCTCTCACGGCGTGCCGGCGACCGGATCGCTAGCGGCGTTGGCGGTCCGCCGCGCGGCCACGGCCTGTGCGAGTTCGCGCAGCGCCACGACCGTGTCGTCCCAGCCAATGCACGCATCCGTGATGCTCTGGCCGTAGACCAACGTGGACGGGTCGTCGCCGAGCGACTGGTTGCCCTCGACCAAGTTGGACTCAATCATGAGCCCAAGAATCTTGTCGTGGCCCGTCTTGACGAGGTCAGCGAGGTACGTCGCGACCTTGAGCTGGTTGGCGTGGAGCTTGCGCGAGTTGCCGTGCGAGCAGTCGACCATGACCTTGGTCGACTGCTTGGCCTTGGCGAGCATGGCGGCGGCCTGGTCAATGTGGTCCACTTCATAGTTGGGGCCGTGCGAGCCGCCGCGCAGAATCACGTGGCAGTCGGGGTTGCCCGTCGTCATGACAATGGACGCGAGCCCGTGCTCGTTGAGCCCCAAAAAGTTGTGCGGGCCCGAGGCCGCCACGGCCGCGTCCACGGCAATCTTCATGTCGCCGCTTGTGCCGTTCTTAAAGCCCACGGGCATCGAGAGCCCCGAAGTCAATTCGCGATGGAGCTGTGACTCGGTTGTGCGCGCGCCAATGGCGCCCCACGCGACGAGGTCCGCTGTAAACTGCGGCGAGATTGTGTCGAGAAACTCGAGCGAGACTGGCAGACCGAGCGTGTTGATGTCGAGCAGGAGCTTGCGCGCGACGCGAATGCCCTTGTTAATGTTGAACGACTGGTCGAGGTCCGGGTCGTTGATGAGCCCCTTCCAGCCAATGGTCGTGCGCGGCTTCTCAAAGTATGTGCGCATGATAATGAGCAGCTCTTTCGAGAGCTCGTCGGCGACTGGCTTGAGCTTCTGCGCGTACTCCATGGCCGCGTCCACGTCGTGGATCGAGCACGGACCGACGACCACGACCAGGCGGTCGTCGCGGCCGTGGAGAATCTCCGACACGCCCTCGCGCGCGGCCGACACAGTCTCGTACACTTCGGGCGTCACGGGCAGCTCTTCAATTACGCAGGCCGGCGGCACGAGCGGCCGAATGGTCGTGACCTTGAGGTTCTCGAGCTTGGCGCGCTTGCGCTGGCGCGTCTCGCTCTCTGCGAGGCGGTGCTTCTGCTGCTGCTGCTGCGCGGCGGACGGCGGGGCGCGGACCTTGGTCATGGCGTGAAGTGCTTGGTATAAGAGAGCGTGGGTGCGTTGGTTGGAGGCAACTTTAGAAGTGTCAAGTATGACGCGTATCGTACCTCTTGGTGGACGAGAGGGGGGGGGGCAATTATCTCGCCCGGGGGTACCGTTTCAACCAATCAGAATTGAGAAAGTGAGTGATTGCCTCAGCCCGAGTGTTTGTATGCGCAAAACGTGAGGGGCATCCTTCGCCCGCAGAATGTCCCCTCATCCAATACCTCGAGTGATGTTGGCTCCAGTCTCTAACAGCACTCGTGTCTCTACTAGACGAAACACGACGAATCTTTCTCTCTACTGAAGAGACTCGTAGTGTCGGGTAACTTCTGATGGCCTCCATCACAATGCATTAGTGCCCCATGATACACAACCTTTAATATCACCCATGTGGGTTTAGAAGGGGGTACTTTTTCAATTCCAGCCAATCACTCTCCTGATGGCTTGTTCAGTCCCGCATGGGGGAGTATATCGCCAGAAGGGTCTTGTATTCAGAGCTGGGCAACAATTTTCGCCCAATTTCTGCCACGCCATATGTTCGCGTCGTTTCATGGTGGATTCAGAGTGATGGTCACTGACCTCTCCGTTTCGAGATGGCTTCACTCACTTCGAGACAGAGACGAGAGGCCTCGTCGAGATCATGGCAGACGAAGAGCTACAGGAGCACCCAGAGGTCACGTCCGCGCTACCGCCTGCCGAGGGTGGCAAAGAGCCTACGCGCACGCGGTACTTTACTCCCGCCGAGGTCGCTGCTCACAACCGCGCCGAGGTACTGTATCCAACCACCACAGCAGCTTCATGCTTGGCTGGTTCTTACCCATACCATCGCTAACGAACAGGACTGCTGGGTCGCGATCTACCACCGCGTGCTCGATATTTCTCCACTCATTGCGCAGCATCGAGGTGCTGTGGAAGATTGATACAGTCATCAGAAAACCTTGTGACTGACAGAGAGGTCTCTCAATACGTAGGCATTCTCACGCAGCCGCTCGTACGCCACGCAGGCAAGGACATATCCCACTGGTTTGAAAGAGAGAATCTCGAGGTACGATCTTCTCGATATGGGTTTTTATTTGAGTCCCAACGAGTCATTGTTCCCAAAGGTCAAGAAATACGTGGACCCAGAGAGCAACGTCGAGCTGCCCTTCCTGCCGTACGGGCGCTTCCTCCACGTGCCACCACAGGAACCCACCGCCAACTGGAACACACTAGAAGTGCTGCCGTGGTGGCGCGACCCACAGTACGTTGTGGGCTCGCTCACGAAGAAGGCGCGATGGATCGAGATCGTCAATGTGCTCACACAGCAGCACCACGCGCTGCAAGTATGCAGCGAAGAAACAATCGACGACATCCAGACGCGGTACCTGAGCTTCAACGCCCACGCGAAGAGCTACACGTGGAAGTTTCTGGACGACGGCGACTTTGTGCCGCTCCAAATGGATCTCACGCTCGATGCTAACGGCATCGCGGACGAGACACCGCTCTTCGAGAAGCTCGACATGGACGAACACACGTACAAACCAAGTCTCTACATTTACTTTAACGACGACCTCTCGGTCGCCTAACAACAGGAGTTTGAATTTGAAATATATACAAAACGACGTCGCTGTTGAAGAGTCGGCATGCGGCAGGATCTGGCTCGTACTGTGGTATTCTTGTGGCTGCAAATGGGGCGGATAAAGGCGATCAGCAATAGAGGCTCCAGGATCTCAGTGTTCCAGAACAGAGCGACTTCCTGGTGTTCATGCCACAAGACACTAATGAGATCGTGGAGTGTTAATCCAGCCGTCGCCATCCGCCACTGTTAATACTGTCATCGCCTAGCCAACCACATCTCCGCCATACAAGTCCGCTTCGACTGTGGGCTGTTAGCCCTCACAATCCTTGCCAATCGTCTTCAATCGTCCGGGTTCGACCCTGTCCTATCACGAGGCGCTGAAACCATTTCCAAATCTCGACCGGCGGCATCCACTTTCTCGACGACGCCGGCTCTGGGGGAGACCACAGTAACTTCTTCATGGCGATCTTGGACTCCTTGTCATTCCATGCAAAGCTCGACACGCGGAGACCAGGATTCTCTCCCAATACTCTCACGAATGCTCCAGTTACCTGCCGGAAACTCTCCCACAAACTGGCGACTTGTTCTGGGCTCGCTGTGTCTGCGACTACGGCCTCCACAAGGATGGTACGGTGCATAGACGTTGGGTCACGGCCGACCATAATGCGGCACGCAGCAATCTCCTCTTCCTTGTACATGATCCAGTCCGGGCCGGCGTCAAACTTGCAATACGGTGACACGCTTGCGACTATGACCACCAAATGATCAAACAACGGCGACGGCAAACCGCACTCGAAATGGTACTCCCAGTGGAGCCGCACGGCTTCGCCCTCGCGTGTCCGTGTCCTGTTAATGCGCAAAATGTCGCCGAGAAACTTCCACGCGGCCGGGGTCTTGATCTGCCAGAACGCTGGCACAATCAGCCCAGAGTCCCACTCCATGACACCATCGTCGTTATCTGGATACACCAAGTGGAACGCCTGCAGCACTTGCTTCATCGCCTTCATCTGCTTTCTCTCGCTCCCGTCGTCACTTGCGTCTAGTGCCACCCAATACTCCATGGACTTCAGGTCGGCGTGTGGTAGAATCTGGCCCGTGTTCTTGTGGTTGAACACTGGGCGGATAAAGTCGATCAACAATAGAGGCTCCAGGATTACAGTGTTCCAGAACAACGGGACTTCCAGGTCTTCATACCACAAGACGTCGCCGAGATCGTGGAGTGTCTGTAAAATCGAACGGCACAGATCCGGTTCGATGTCCAGGACCGCTGGGAGCGAGTCCACGGGCGCAAACACTTGCGAGATACGCGAGGCGATGCCTTTGGCCTTGGCTGCTTCTCGGATCTGTGAAATCTCTTTCAGTACTCGAGTGTACGTGTCGGTCATCTCGAAGCTGAACTCACTCTTGATGACCAAGTGTTCGATCTTGGTCCTAGTATCTTGGGTTGACGCGAGCGATGCACAACTCACAAAGACAACAGTGGGATCGGTGGTGGCATCACCCACCGGCTCCTTGGAGACGTGAGTGGGATTGCTCTGGTTCTCCGTCTTGAGTTGCTCCGCCATCCGCTGGACAGTCGTTCCAGCTTTCTTCAGCCAGCCCATGAGACCCACGGAACTGTCGCCTTCGACCTTCTCCTTGGGCTCTTTCATCTGCTGCACAGTCGTGTTGACTTGCTTCAACTTGGCCAGGAGACTTTGCTTCAGTAGTTCTTCTGTCACTTGGTTGTCAGCAAGTGTGTCTTCTTTCGTTGCAACGAACACAAACTCGGCATCTGGCTGGCGCGCTACAATGAGACGCACCCAGCGCATCACCGAGTCTTCGACAAACTCGTCTAACAGCTTCGTCTCCTGAAAATCGTAATCAGCAAAGATCACAGCTTGCATATATGCAATCGCGAACGCGCCGAGATCGACGCACACAAGATACAGTGTCCGTGGGGAGAAGAACAGAGAGTGTGCGACTTGGTACGCGTCCTGCCCAGCGAAATCCCAGAACGTCACCTCGTGGATCCTGCTCTTGCCATCGCTGGCAGTGCTAAACTCGGAGAAGCGCAGTGGGAAGTGGTCAATGCCGATCGTGCGGTCGTCCAGGTGGACCAGCTGAGGTTGTTCCGAGATAATGGACTTGGCGAGACTGGTTTTGCCAGCGCAACTGGAACCGACGAGACAGATCTTGCGACGCAGAACGATCTCTGGAGATTTCTTGAGGTCGTCAATGTACGCTTGTGTGTTGGAAACACCACGCTTGATGACTTCGAGAGGGATGTTTGTGAGGAGAAGGCCGTCGGCGAGTTCTTGGGACCATAGAGACATGCAGAGTTTGAACGCAGAGGCTTCTTCCCAGGCCTCGCCACGGGTGACCATCTCGTCGCATTGGGCGTCCCATGTAGCGCCAAACGACACGAGGACTTGCAGCGTTTTGGGAGTCTTCGAGGTGAGACCAAGACCATAACGATGGGGACGGATGCAGGAATGCAGTGGCTCGAGCCCTTTCTGTGAGATGACACACAAAGGATCAAATCAAAGTCAGTGGATGAGCCTACGATAGATTCCGTTTCAACGCCCTCGGTCACGTACGCTGTCTTTAGCGTGGATATCGGCGTTGAGAGCGAGAAGCATGCGCGCGGAGTCACTTTGTGCGAATTTGCAGGCGTAATGGAGAGCCGTTTCTCCGGTTTTCTGGAACACAACATGGAAAAAATGGTTCAGACCACTTTTCATCGATTGCTACGTCACAGAAAGAGTATCAACCTTATTAACAACGTCGGGGTCTTGCCCGGCCGTCACGAACATCTCCATGACCTGCAAGTAACCGTACTGTGCCGCATCATGGAGTGGGGTCCCTCCATCCTAATGACATGACCGCAGCGTCAACATTCGTTAGGCACACGCTACATCCATCAGCAGACAAATGCCAGCCAACCTTAGCTGCCATATTGGGATCCGCACTGGCCGCCAGGAGCAACTCTGCGACCTGCAAGTGGCCTCCTAATGCCGCATTGTGAAGTGGAGTCGATCCATTCTGACATTGTTGCAGCGGCCCACACACAGCCTCAGTCGTCAGCTCTACGCCTCATTCATAAGCATGGCTCAACGAACCTCCATAGTCGCATTGGAATCCGCGCCGGCCTTTAGAAGCAGCTCGACGACCTGCGAATGACCTCGTGTTGCCGCCTCGTGAAGTGGGGTTTTCCCAAACTGATAAGTCAGGAGCGGCAATCTCAGCCCACACCCCACGTAACCCGTCTTGGTCCTTGACGTACCCAATTAGCATCACCTGCATTCACGTCTATGTGTCCGCTCTCCAGTAGTGCCCGCACGGCTGCTGCGTCGCCCTCTTTGCTCGCCTTCCTCAGACGCTCGAGATTCTTGGTCTTCACCTCTATCGTCTCCATCTTCCAATGTGGAAATGAGAACACACCTCGCAGACCTCCGAAATCGCATATGCGTCATCATACGACAGAGGATCATAGAAATGTGACGTGAACCACACGCGTATCGATTTGCACAGGGAGCAGCTTGAAGTTGACTGCGATCATTATGGTATCTCGATGACTAGGGTGGCTGCTGGTCATTCGCATCAACGGTTTCCTAAATGCCGCAAAAGGCCGTCAGGTCGCCCAGAATATGGATAATGTCTGATCGCGCTCGGCAGTGTCTCGCTTATTTAAGACCAATATCGATTACGTTGGATGCAGAAATACAGTGGCTC
Organism: Pythium phragmiticola; assembly: GCA_023335935.1. Classification (NCBI taxonomy): domain Eukaryota; phylum Oomycota; class Peronosporomycetes; order Pythiales; family Pythiaceae; genus Pythium; species Pythium phragmiticola. The sequence goes on along the minus strand of JAADWA010000379.1, from coordinate 16,630 downwards.
ATGCCCTACCTGCACAGCGGTTCATGGGAATGATTGCCGCTTGACTCACGTAGGCTGTGGGGGAGCGTGCGCCATCACTTTGGCCGACTTCACATGCAAGATGAAGACGCATTGCCCTGGTATAACACTAGCAGTCGCATTCCGATCAGCACGGGCCCACAAGAGCAACTCCACGACGCGTAAATGGCCCTACTCTGACGCATGGCGTAGTTTCCGAGTGGTTATAAGAGTGCACGTATCCGTAAATATGTACAACCTGAACTTGGAGTTCCAATAACGTTGTTGTACTCGGCACTATCACTGATACAGCATTTTTCAAACCCTCAAAACTCCACTTCTAGGAACGCTACTGACGAGCCAAGAGTACGAAACGAAAGATCTATGGATCCTTTATCAAAAGAGTATCGCTTTTGATCGCTATCGATGGTTGGGACGCCAAAATATTATAGTTTACAGCTCGTTGCAAATAAGAAACGTAAAATCAACTCTGCGAAAGATACAAGATGGATAGTTCCCGAGTAGAAAACTATATCAGTGGTTAGCTGTGGATTCGACGGTCCTTGTGCACTGCCTCTCATGTGAATAGGCAAAAGAATGAGGTTGCTACATCAAGCCGCGATGAGGGCACTCACGGATTTGCTTGTATTTCGAGCACTTGTCACAAGTTGCAGTTCATGTACCCAATGGTGGAATCATATTTGAAAGGTGAGAAGGCCGTTAGTGAACCCAGAGATTATCTGATCAGGACATCAGGCATTATTTATAACAGGTTTTTGTCAAACCATCTGTTTGGAGGTTCGCCAGTTTTGCCATCTGTTCGCCATCGGTTTAGGGAGGTTTCAGCTCAACGACGTTTTTATTCGTTAATAATCGCTGCTAAACTTTGATGTTTTGGGCGAATCAAGCGTCACAGTTGAAGAGAAAATCAAGCTCATTCCAACGCAGTTTTCGGATTGAGCAACGGATGAGGTGGTGCAGAGAAAGGTCATTCGGAAATCCCCTGTATCAATGTTGGTGCCGAGTACAATAGTATCGTAGTGATGTGACGTCGATAACGTTCGAAAAGGACTGGGGAGGGCTGCTTGCAGGAAGAAGTGAAAAAGCTGCTGTGTTCTGTGAGTCGGTGGGGACCGATCGAACTGGGGGAAAGGATCACAACCTTGGGTGCGCCTGAGACGGCGTAGTAATACTGTAGTCATGTGCAAGGAGCTATTGCGTGGGCCCAGAAGAATCGAAAGTCAGGAAGCAAAGAGCTCTACTGAACTGTACGCTCGGCCGGCCGCACCACCACTACCACCAATGCCCGCAGCGTCGCACACCAATGGTCAGACAGTGGACATCGTGTGGGATGGCGCTGCCAGTGTTGTCGGATATTCATAGCTCGAGGAGGAATATCCTTCAGCATGAGCTGGAGCTGGACCACGTTTCCGCGCTTCAAAAAGTGCTTGGTAAGCTCGAGCATGTTTATCACGTGATGGGTTGTTCCAAGAATGACGAAATTGCATGGTTTTGCTGTCAGGACGGTGCCATAGGATCTTTTGTGACTATTTAGTCTCCTAAACTTGTTTCACGCCTTCGAGAGAGATTCTCCGTCATGAGCTGGGCCATGTATAGGCGCATGAGAAGATGTCTCGCACTTCCCCAGTCGGGTGTGTGATCATAGGAATCCGCGATCGAAGATCCAGATCTGTCCAACAGAACTAGAAGATAAGCCTCACTACAGCATCAGCAGTTATTACTACGTACAGTATTGTGGCAATTAGAGAGGTCAGACCAAAAGTACGAATCGTTGAATCTCCTCGGATGTTGTTTTTGCTGTTCGGAGGGTAGATATTTGTCTAATCGGTCCTCACTACACTGTAGTCTTTCATTTAGCGGAATCCTGGGCCTTTCCGCTTCCGTTTGCGCTGAACTATGTTATGACGCTCGAGAGAACATGCCGACGCTGTTGGTCGCTTGGATATACTCCACAGGACACAAGAGAGGTCAATTCTTCTTGGCTTGGTCAGATGAGAACCAATTCCGGCTTGGGAACACCACAGGATATTCATGAGGCTTCACGCGAAATGCTTGCGTTCGTCAGCGAGAGGAGCATTATTTGTGCTAAGGAAACTTGCTACCCGAGACGGGGTACTTCGACAGCTCTTGGTCATTTTGCTCGTTGATGATCGCGCAGGCACAACACACGTTACTGCCCATACTTCGAGGCTGGCAATTAATCGTCACACTGACGTTGGCCGACCGGTTCAATTTGCGCGTTTGTTCACTGTGGTCTGGCTTCCATTCGTGAGAGAAGCAGAGGCAGTCGCAGTACTACTACTGTAGAAGAAGAACGCCCTCGAGACTGTACAACCCCAGGAACGAAGTGAGCGATAGTTTGCAGAGACTATGAGCGTAGTAATGTCACTTTTGGATGGATCGTCGTCATATTCAGCGTGTCGCCCGTATCCGGATTGTTGGTTGGAAAGCAGATTTAATAATGAGGAAAGAGTGAAAGACCAAACTACGAGCTGCCTAAACACCTGTCTGCTCTCTGGCTTGATAACTGGGTCTTCTTCATGAGCGAGTGCCCCCCTGGGCCTCCTCGGCTCCTATGCTTGAATATACAATCGGGTCACAGGCACCCCGTGCCATAACCCAATCACTCTGCGAGCTGCGTGGCCATGACGTCGGCCGTAAACTTGGCGGCGCTCCGCCACCACGTTGACGGCACCCGGACGCGTGCCGACACCCTTCTTCCGCCGCTCGGGGCTGGCGCGTGCGTGGATTCTGATTGGCCAGAACCCCGCGCTCGACCACTTGCACATGTTGCCTTTCGGCGTGACTCAGATCGGTCACAGACAGTGGGACTGAACGTCAGCTTGTCGCACCAGATGACACAGCGTTCGTCAGACATTGAGGCTGACCAGGATGGCACCGACAGGTGCTGCTGGCTAATGCAGCGCGGGGAGACGAGCGAGAACTTGCCACAGGTACTGGGAGCCCGAGGCGCCTGTGGATTGGCCGGCTTTTCTTGTTGCTCGAGCTTCTTTGCGCCAACGTCGAAGCGTCCGCTTGCCACCTCGCGGGCCTTCGTACGGTCGTGTCGAACGACTCACTAACCAAGCCCCAATCGATATCTGTTCGCTTCCCTTGTACGGCAGTCCGATCCGTTAGGTCCTTGTTGAAGGAGAAAGATTCGCTGACTTGGCGTGGGGCCAGAGTAGCTCGCCCCAGCTTTTGTGGCAGAGAGTCGTTGGTCAGCAGAGGCTCACCTCCGCAATGTGAGTTATCCACTTGCTGGGGTGGTCCTCACCTATTAGGGTATTCTCAACGAAAACCCTCGGGCACTTCGTTATTGTACCCGCATTAAGCCCGTGTTTGGTCTGAGAATCGGCCTGTCAATTGAAACGCCGGTCGCCGGTGGCTTTGCAAGACATCGGCCGAAAGTCATCCGGGAGAAAACACGAATAGAGTTAAGGCATCCACGTGCATTGTGGTTAGAAATCACCACCGTTCTATCCGTCTCTTCAGCTTACTCGTCCGTCCTCACGGCGTTCGCAATGATTGGATCCGTGGGTTTTGTCTTGTCGGCCGCAACGCCGAGAAAGACGGGGAACCGCGGGATGCCGTCGTTCGTGAGTTCTTGGCACTTGTACACAATGATGGTGCCCACCGCGGGCGGGTGCTCGCGCTGCTCGTCCGACAGACCGCTCGCGCACTTGAACATCTTGCCGCTCGCCATCTTGCACCGCAGTGCGCCGCACATGCCCGTGTACTTGCCCTTGCCGTCCTCGTGGGCGATCACCTCGGCCTCGCCGTCGTGAAAACTCTTGATCTTGAGTAGCGACGACGCGCGACCTCCCGTGTACTTGCTCTTTGGCTCGCGGATCATTAGCCCTTCGCCACCGAGCTTTTCAATGGTGGCAAAGACCTCGTCCAAGTGCGCCATCGACTTGCACTTGGTGTGCTCGACCCATTCAATCGACTTGGAGTTTGTATCGGCAATGAGCTTTTGCGCGTGCTTCATGCGGTCTTCAAAGGGCTTTTGCTTGAGCGTGGGGACGTCAAAGACCTTGTACACAAGCTGGTCCCAGTGCTTCGAGTTCTCCGTCTTGGCAATGCCGACCGTAAACTGGAACCGCCCACGCCCGCCAAACAGTTCGCCGTCGAGATCGTGGTCGGTGGGAAATCCCTTAGTGAACCAGTCGGGAGCTGGGTACACGTTGCCGAGCCGCGAGAGGAACACCTGCTTCTCTGCGTGCCAGTATGCGCGCACGCCGTCGAGCTTCTCGCTGATCCACCAGCCGACCGGGTCGTTCTTTTCGCGTTCCCACTTCTTCGCGAGCAGCACGTCCGGCGCACTCGACTTGACAACCGCCGCCTTCTTGGACGGAGCCTTCAATGTGCTACCCTCTGCCGTCGCAGTGGATCCCGTGGCCGCACGGGCAGCCTCGTAGGAATCGCCCAGGATCTGCTTTAAGTGCTTACACGTGCGAGACGTTGGCGCCACGCGCTGGTTGCGCCACGCGGGGCAGTTGCACGTGTACGTACTGCCCAACCGCTTGACCACGTACGTCGAGTTGGACGATGCACTCTTGACATCCAGCAGCGTGCCGTCGGCGATCAGTGTCTTGGGCGAAATGCCGTTGATCGCACCCGTCTCGGAGTCGTAGTCGACCTCGCCATCGCTCGTGGGCGACGGACTCGTGGCCGCCTTCTTGGTCGGGCGCGGCGACGCACTGCTCTCTGCTTCTTCTTGCTCCATGCCGTCCAGCTTGGCCTGCCAATCGTCCTCTGTCAAGGTCATTACACCCTGCTTCTCGGCATCGCTCTTCTTCTGGCCGGCACGGTCGCCGCATACCAAGATCGTTGTGGCCTTGGTGAGCCGCGGCTCGACGCGGAAGCCCTTGGCTTCGGCCAGTTGGGTTGCCTCTTTTCGCGAGTGATTCACAAGAGCCCCTGTAAACACGACGACCTGTTGCGCCACGTCAGTCGGCTCGGCCTTGCGTTTGGCGCCTGTCTTGGCTGCCTTGGCTGGTGCGGCGGCGACCACAGGCGTGCGGGATGTCTTTGCTGCATTCCTGTCCTCCTCTTCAGTGCCTCCATTGAGATGCTCGGTCCACTCATCCTCTGTGAATATTTGGATGCCTTTCTTGCGCGCGTCATCTGCCTTTTTGCCGGCCTTTTCGCCACACACGAGAATCGTCGTGGCCTTGGTCACGCTCGAGCCGACCGTGTATCCGTGGGCTTCGGCGTTGGCCACGGCTTCCTTCCTGGACTGCGTCGTCAGCGTACCAGTGAACACGACGACGTCGTCTTTCTTGTCTACAGGCTCATCTTCTTCCATCGCTTCGTCTTCTTCTTCGCCTTCCTCTGCTCCGTCAGCTTCTTGCTCTCCTTGGTCCTCCATGGGCTCATCGTCATCGCCCTCGTGGGTGTTCAGCTTGGCCTCCCACTCGCCCTCCGTAAACACTTCGAGTCCCTTCTTCTTGGCGTCTTCGAGCTTCTTGCCGGCTTTCTCACCGTACACGAGGATCGTTGTGGCCGCCGTGATGCTGCCGCCGACGGTGTAGCCGCTGGCCTCGGCCGCCGCTGTCGCTTCCTTGCGCGTCCACTTGGTCAGCGTGCCCGTGAACACCACGACGCCCATCGCTTCTGTTCGTAGTGCTGCTATTAGTGGACCTGCTGTGTGAGCCGCTAGTCCGGAAATGAGATCATGGCTGCGGCAAATGCGATCCAACTCCGTCTCATATCTGTAGTCAGTTCTGCACCGACTCGCCAGACCTGATTCTGGTGAGTGAATGTCTCATCAGGTGAGTGATGGTGAAAATGTGGGAAAATTCCCCGCGAATTGATATTGATACAAACCGTATCTGTAACACTGTTCCATATGCAGCTTTTCATTGGTTATAATTCTCCCTCGATTGACCCATTTTGGATGGTCGGTCATTCGCCGTGCGGCAACATCAAAGAAGACGCCCAAGAGCAAGAAGTAAAGCGATGGTCGCGGAGAACGACGCCGCGCAGGCGCGCCCCGCGGCGCCACCGAGCGATACGACCCGCTCCGTTGAAAATGACAAGTCTGCTGGTGCGAATGGTGCCCTCGTCTCGTCCGAGCGATTCTTCTGTGAAGAGTTAGAGGAAGATCTCGGTGAGACGATCGAGACCTCGACCGCCGACGAGCAGCGCGCGACCGAGCGTGCTCAGATGGTGCAGTATGTCGCCGATAACCTTGTAGGCCGCCACGAGACGTTCGACTCGCCGTTCGGCGACCGCGCGCTGTGCTACGCCGACTTTACAGCCAGCGGCAAGTCGCTCAAGAGCATTGAAGATTATATCCAGCGCGATGTGCTGCCGCTCTATGGAAACACCCACACGACCACGTCCATCACGGGCCTTCAAAGCACGTGCTTTCGCCACGAAGCGCGCCAGATCATCGCGCAGGCTGTGAACGCTAAGATCACGGGACGTGGCGCCGAAGACTCGGTCTTGTTCACCGGCCAAGGTTCGACCAGTGCCGTCCAGAAGCTCGTCACGGCCTTGGGACTCCACGTGCCGCTTGCTGACCCGTCACAGCGTCCCGTCGTGTTTGTCGGCCCGTTTGAGCACCACTCGAACCTACTTCCGTGGCGAGAGAGTGCTGCCAAAGTAGTGGTCATCCCCGAGAACGACCGCGGCCACGTGGACATTGGTGTCTTAACCAAGAAGCTCCGGCAGTACGCAAGCCGCCCGCTCAAGATTGGCGCGTTCTCGGCGGCGTCAAACCTCACGGGTGTTCTCACGGACGTCGATGCCGTCACAGCGACGCTCCACCAGCACGGTGCACTGGCGTTTTGGGACTATGCGACGTGCGCGCCGTATGTGCAAATCGACATGAACCCCGTGGTCGCGAATGAACAACTGCGGCCATTTGTGTACAAGGACGCGGTCTACTTTTCTGGACACAAGTTTATTGGCGGCCCCGGGTCTCCGGGGGTCTTGGTCGTCAAGAAACGGCTGCTGGGCAATGCCGTGCCCACGACACCCGGCGGCGGGACGGTCTTCTTTGTCACGGAGCGCGACCACCGCTATCTCTCCAATCGAGAAGAGCGCGAAGAAGGCGGCACACCCGACATCATTGGCAGCATTCGGCTCGGGCTCGCGTTTGAGATCAAGCAGCGCATCGGCACGCAGCACATCATGGAGCGCGAGCGACAGCACGTCGCTCGTGTGCGATCATCCTTCGCCAGCAACGACAAGCTTGTGCTTCTCGGCCAGCAAAAGGACACCGAGCAGCTCCCCGTTTTTTCGTTTCTCATTCGCTGTGGAGATCGATTCCTCCACTACAACTTCGTATGTGCGTTGCTGAACGATCTGTTTGGGATCCAAACGCGTGGTGGCTGCCAGTGTGCCGGTCCCTACGCGACGCGGTTGATGGGTATGGGAAAGCAGCACGTGCTCGCGTTAGAAAGTGCGTTGATTGAGAAGAAGGAGATGCTGCGTCCCGGCTTCTCCCGCATGAGCCTTCCGTATTTTATGGAGGATGAAGAAGTCGAGTATATCCTCGAGGCGATCCATTTCATTGCGGATGAGGGGTGGAAGCTATTGCCGCAGTACAAGTTCAACCACAAGAGCGGCGCCTGGAAGCACACGTCACGTTTCACGCGATTCCCGAATCGCAAGTGGCTCTCCCATTTCTCCATGAACCTCGACGCTTCTTCCACGCCCGAGCAGACGAATCCACGACGCGTGGCAGATATCAAGCAACACCGACTGGACAATCTGGCGGTCGCCCGCCAGCTTGCCATGGAAAGCGGCGTCAAGGCAAGTGGCTCTGTGGCAGCGTCGGCGACGCAGATGCTGGACGATGCGTACGAGGCACTGCGATGGTTCATCTATCCAGCGGAAGCTGCCGAGGCGTTGAAGAAAGGGACGACACCCAAGCTCACGGCGGTGATTACAGGGCCGTACCAACCGCAGCGATACTTGGAGGGCACTTTGAAGCACCAGTGGGAAGCTCCAGAAGAAGACGAAGCGGACACGGCCAATCTCCAGCTGTCTACTACTCAGACAAGCGCGTGTGAATCGGGCGCGTGCTGCCCCGTGCCAGTGGAGACTTCTGCTTCGAGCACACGAGAGGTCGGCGGCAAGTACCCGCTGCGCTCGACAGGTTCTAGTTCCGTCCCTATGACCAACGGTTCGTCCCCAGTAAATGGCGCGGCGTCGGACGCGATCGCCACTCTCTCACGCACACAAGAGATCACCGCACAAATGAACGAGAAAACCGCCGCGGTGAAGCTCTTCCCGACGCCCGGTAAAAAGCTCATGCGCTGGGTCGGCCAAGGGTTGATGCAGTGGAACATGATCGAAGAAGGCGACCGTCTGCTACTCGGTGTGTCTGGTGGCAAAGACTCATTGAGTCTGCTCCACATTCTACTGACCGTTCAGAAGCGCGCCCCTGTGAAATTCTACTTGGCGTGTGCGACGGTGGACCCGCAGACGGCGTCGTTTGATCCGAGCCCCATGAAGGCCTACATGGCCTCGCTCGGCGTCGAGTACCACTACCTCTCGGAGAATATCATTGAGCGCGCGGCGTGTGAAATGCAGGGCGACTCAATCTGCGCCTACTGCTCGCGCATGAAGCGTGGGCTCTTGTATTCTTGCTGTCGCAAGCACAAGTTCAACAAGCTTGTGCTCGCCCAGCATCTCGACGACCTTGCCGAGAGCTTTTTCATGTCGGCGATGCACAATGGCCAGCTGCGCACGATGAAAGCCAAGTACTGGAACGATGAAAAAGACGTCGAGATTCTCCGGCCGCTCGCGTATGTGCGCGAACACGAGCTCAAGAAATTTGCGTACGATTCGCGACTGCCAGTGATCAACGAGAACTGCCCGGCGTGCTTTGAAGAACCCAAGGAGCGCCACCGCGTGAAGAAAATGCTCGCCCAGGAAGAGAGCCTGAACCCGGACATGTACAACAGCATTCGCCGCGCGATCCTGCCGCTCATGGACGACTCCGTGTACGAACCGCTCAACGCGATCCGTCTGCGCGTCGAAAAGAGCAAGCAGTCGCGGCCCAAGGCGCCCTCCAATAAAACCCGTAAATCCGCGCCGGCACCAGTGGAAGCAGCCGTCGTTGGCCAGGATGTGAGCACGGCTACGGCTGACCAGTAAAAGACGGAACCCGCTTTGACTGGTACGCTGTCGATACTGTCTGTTTGTATGGATAGAAAATAGATCTGTTGCCTTGCGACCCTGCGACTTCAAGCGATCTTTTCGCTCTCGGCATAGAGATCTTGACGCTGCGTGGCGTAGATAGCCAATCTGCTGTTCATTGTGCAAGTTCTGCAGGAAGATATCCGTTCCCGAGACTCCGCGTGATGTGCGAGCATGGGAAGGTGGGTGGTGGGTGTATATTTGGTGGCCTGCTGGCATGTCTGGTGGCCAAATCCACCTTTATGGTTGTTTGTAGCCACTTCACTGAAATAGATCGGTAGTCTCGATCTCCGTCCACGCGGCTGTGATGCCAAGCGCGAGCGTCAGTAGTCATTGATGGCCATCACGCATTCCACAATATCCACGATCAGCATGACGGCAAAGCCAGACGCACTGCTCGTGAACCCAGAGGACTGGTCACCCAAGCAGCTCGAGCAGTGGTTGCGTCGCTTCGAGAAAGGCCGCTTCAAAAGCCTCGCCCCCAAGCTGCGCAAGTATTCTGGCTACGAATTGGTCCACTTGCCATCGGGGCAATGGGCGCAGCTCGCGTCACGCGAATTGGCGGCGTCGCTGCGGGTCACACTGCTGGGTATGACTCAAGTCGCCGTGGACCAGGATAGTTCCACCTCTGGCGCGCTGACCATTGTCACCGACTTTACACCACGCGGTCCACCGTCGCCGCGCAAGTCGGCCAAGGGCGTCGTCTTGACGGACCCGGCCACCAAGGGCGTGGAGCCCCGCAAGCCGGCAGCGTTTCCGCCCATGCTCGAGGTCCCGTCGCTGCCCGTGGTCCTTCTCATAATGGTTTTCATCATAGCGGCAGTGCTCTGCTTCACTGTGCTCAAGAAACCGCTCGAAGACGTCGGCGTGGATTCGCACCTCCTCGTCAAGTACGGCTCGATCCCGATCGTGAGCGTTGGTTTCACGTACATCCACATTTGGCTCGCACTGTACATGACTTTCTACCCACTCGCTTACATGGGCTGCCTGCAAATCCCGGGCACGAACACGGGTCTCGGCTGGCAGGGCATCGTGCCCAACAAGGCCGAAAAGATGGCGAGACAGGCCGTGCGCACCATGACGACGCGGCTCATCCGCGTGAGCGACGTGTTTGCCAAGCTCGAGCCGGCTCGCATCGTCGACGAGCTCGAGCCCGTCTTGTTTGGCACGATCCGCGACATTGTGGATCAAATGGCCATGAAGTACAACCCCGACTTGTGGGCCGTACTCTCGGAAGACATCAAGGAAGAAATTGTGGAAAAGGTCAAGGAAGAAGCACCAGGTCACATTGAGTCGCTCATGCTCGATCTGCGGACCAACATCGAGGACGTCTTTGATATCGAGGACATGGTCGTGGGCCACTTTTGCAAGGACACGCAGCTGCTCGTCAACATGTTCATCTCGTGCGGGTACCAAGAGCTCGTGTTCATCCGCAACTCGGGTGCGTGGATGGGCTTTTTATTTGGGCTGCTTCAAATGGGGCTCTGGTTCTTCTACTCGAACCGCATTGTTGTGTTCCCCGTGGTCGGCCTCGTCGTCGGGCTCGTCACGAACTGGCTCGCGCTCAAGATGATCTTTGAGCCCATCGAGCCCAAGCGCGTGGGGTGCTTCACACTCCACGGTCTCTTTCTGAGGCGTCAACACCAAGTCGCCGAAGTCTACGGGCGCCTCGTCGCGAGCGAGATCCTCACGTCGCGCAACATCATCGACGCCATCCTCAAGGGGCCTTTTTCCGACCGCCTCTTTGAACTCGTGTACGACAATGTGCAGCACGCAGTGAATGAAGCGACCGCTGCGACCGAGCAGATCGCGAGTCTCGGACTGGGCGAAGCGACCTATGCAAGCATGAAGCAGGACGTGACGGACCACATTGTCAACGCTTTCCCGGCATCGCTGCGGGAGATCGAGGGCTACGCCACGGAGGCCATGGAACTGGAGACTACGCTCCGCGACAAGATGAAGACACTCACAAGCGCGGAGTTTGAAGAACTGCTCCACCCGATCTTTGAAGAGGACGAGTGGAAGCTCGTGCTCATGGGGGGCGTGCTCGGGCTCGTGATCGGCTTTCTCCAGGCGTTTTTCATCAACCATTAGTTCATCTTGAAAAATGCATACCGGTACTACAGAAGAGACGTTTAAACCATGTTTAGGTTAAATTAAAACACGATTTATGGACTTTATGCATATCAAACGAGCCACGCAACAAGCCTGGAGGCTAGTGTTCCATGAGCAGCTCTGTCTCGGTGTCTGGCAACGCAGTTCACGACACTCTCGGGTTACGCAGGGTAAGAACGACCTGACCTCGTCGCTGCTTACTGCTGGGCACAGGCTTCAATCTCATGAAGAGCGCCATAGTACGCGTCGCGGTCGACCGTTGCATCGCCCTAATAGTAGTTGACACGACAAGACCCGTGGAGTTGAAGAGCACAGTTAGGGTTGCGATTGGTTTGACCAGTGGTAGAGGCAAGAAACTCACCGCCGCCTGGAGCGTCGCGATCGCGCAGCCAACGAATTTCTCGACGAGCTCTTTGTGCTCGGGCGAGACCGAGACCACGTGCTTGACCTGGAGATCGATCTGGGCCGTCTCGACCTTCTGCTTGAACCATGCTTCGATCTCCGTTGCCGGAACGGTCACCTGGTCCTTGGCGATCCACTCGAATGGCGGCACGCCCGCGAACAGAGAGTAGCGGAACTTGACGTAGCAGTTGGCTTGGATCCATTGAGCGATCTGGTCGTACTCATTTTCCTGCAGCTCAATGATGCCGTTCTGTGTGAACAGATATCAGCTGAAGCTAGCAAAACACACAGTCCTCAACAAGACCGGATTAAAGTACTCACCGCATGGAGCTTCTTGCTGATGCACTGGCCGAGTGAGGCGTAGTGGAAGTCAATGATCTGCTGCAGTAGGTTCACGGCGACTGGGTCGCGACCCGCTATCGCGGCGTGCGTCGCCAAACCGTGAAGACGCTTGACGTACGCGATCCACTCGTTGTCGTCGAGGGTGGTCGAGTGGTCCCAATCGAGCGCCCACAGCGGCGGCACGTCGGGGGAAGCTGGATCAAACGGCCACACGGGGTCCGCAAAGTCTGTGGACGAATCCTTGATGGTCAGTGTCTGGAGCGGCGCAGGCAGAGGTTCAGTTGGCCCGATCGGCTCGTCCTTGATCCTGTTGGGGGACACAGTTGGCTCGTCCATCGTTGCCGCTGGCTCGATCGCCGGGATTTTTGGCACGTCATTCGAAGAAATTGGCTCAGTCCCCGGTATCGTTGGCATGTCGTAGGAAGTCGTTGGTTCATCACCCTTGGTCATCGTCGGCTCAGACCCCGGCATTGTTGGCTCGTCATTCGAAGTCGTCGTTGGCGTGTCATTGGAAGTTGTTGGTTCATTGCCAGGCATTGTTGGCTCGACCTCGGGAGCCGCCGTCGTGACATTAGGAGCTGCCGAGGTGACCTTAGGAGCTAAGGTTGTGACCTGGGGGGCTGCTGTTGTCGTGACTAAAGGGGCGGTTGTCGTCACGGGTGGTGGTGTTCTCACCACTGGTATCACGGTCGTCGATGCGGGCGTCTTGACGTCATCATCGTCGTCATTACCGTCGTCGTCGTCGTCGTCGTCAATGTCGGCCTTCTCGACTTCGTCGTAGTTCTTGGGGAGACTCTGAGACGCCAACACGGTAAACGTCGGTGGCGTGACTGTCCCTTGGATACACTTGGCAATCTCCTTGAGTGCTTGATCCACCTGGACGCGGGTCTTGAGCTTGTTCTCGTCTTGCTTGCGTAGACACTTCTTGGCGCCGTCGTAAAAGTCGTCCACCTTGTCCATTGCCTTGTTCTGTTCGTTCGACGATGAGTACAGTGACTTGATGGCCTTCTTGTCGCGCTTCTCGAGCGTCGCCCAGTACTTGAAGACGCGGTTCAGCTTGATCTTTTTGGTTTTAGCCTTGGTACCCAGGTCGCTCCAGGTCGGCATGATGTTCGCGTTGAGCTTGATGTCCTTGGTCGGCGGTGCAGCCTTCGGACTGGCGGCGAATGCCGTCTCGGCCATGAGCACGGCAATCATGCCCACGGCGATCGCGGACCACTTCATGCTGGCGTAAAAAACTCTCGGACCTTGAGCACGTGCACGGAGAATCGAAGAGTGAGGGGTGAACCTGCACCTCCCTGCCAGGCATACTAAGAGCCTGGAGATGGATGAGCGACTGGTCGGCGACGTGCGGCTCCCATGGCGCTCGAGTCGCCATGTTGCACGACCTTTCATGCTCACAAAAGATCGCGGGCGTCTGTCCTGGACGTCTGTCCCGGACGGGAGAATTTATAACAAGGGAGATGGCTACATTAGTGTGAACAGATCAATTCACTTCCAGTCCATGGCGTCACTGCTATCCTCACTGTCGGATTTATCGCTCGAGTCCGAGTCGTAGGCCGTCATCCCACGGCGCTCGAGAATACGCGCGATGGAGCTCGCAAACGGCGCGCTGACCGGCGGCAACGAAGGCGTTTTCGAGACGAGAAGGGGCCTTGCTGAGACTGGTCGCAGTTGTAGCTATCATAATAATTGGGGTCAGACGTTCAGACGTCAATGGATTCAAGCCTTTGTGAGCGAGACCAACCGTACCATTCGTATCTGCTCGAGCAGATTCGTTCGCGGTGATAGCAGCTCTGGTGGTGGAGGAGGCGGAACATCCTCTGTGGTGACCGCTTCGACGTGGCGGAGCCCAGACCGTTTGTCCTGCAGTTGCTGCAGTAGGTTTAGTGGACGGACTGTCATGACCGGAAGGAGTGGTGGATGGGGAGGAACGAAAGATCCACGGCGATGAGCATTGCTGTCCTCGGCGGATGGCGGAGGAGGAGGAGGAGGCGGTGGCGGCTGGAAGTCGTCGATCTCTTCGTTTCCCGAAGAGAAGGACAAGCGTGGAGGTGGAGGTGGCGGTGCACCTCCCATCCAACCATCTTCTTCTTCGTATTGATACTCCTGATGACTCAGAGGATATGGTAGAGGAGGAGGTGGTGGCGGTGGAGGAGGAGTTGACTCTGGTGCATACGGATCAAAGTACGATAGCCCGTGGTCGACAAAGAACGCATCCCCCACGCCGCGTTTGTTCACACTGATGACCTCCCCTCCCACAGTCCCTCTTGATATCAGTGGATCGTGAAACTCGTCGAGATCGAGCAAATCGTCGCCTGGATCTTCAATCTCCTGCATGAACGCGCCCGAGTGGGGCGCTTCGGCCGTCACAGAGGCGCGTTGCGCACTCTGCATCTGCGGTTTATCCTCTAGAGGAGACGAAGACGGCTCCCCCGCGTCCGGCGACTGTGTAACGATATCTTCCTCCATCTCCTTCACGAGCGACTTGCTCTTGCGCAGCGAGAGTCGCTTCTTGGTCTCGCTCCGCGACGGCGAAAACGCCACGAGCAGCTGCTTACTATCGCGTGGCATCGGCGGCCTGAGCAGCTCTTTACCTTCGCCCGTGCCGTACCGCTCTTTCCACGAGCGGATGTTGAGAAACTTGAGCTTCTGCTGAACCACGAGTCGCTCTTTCTCGCTCTCGAGACTCTCACTTGCCGGCCCACTGGGTGCGTTGGCGGTTTCTTCTCCCTGGTTGTTGGCCTGCGCCAGCGCGAGACTCTTGCGCTGCTCTCTGCGGACCCGCCGTCGTTCGCCACGCTGCTGCTCCTCGTGCTGCTGCCGGAACGTCTCGCGCCGCATCCAGTCCTCTTTAAAGTACTCGGGATTGGTGTACTTTTTGCGGTACGGCGTCATGTCGGGGCAAAACTCTGTAAAGACTTCAAACGGCGGGAGCGGCTCACAGCGCGCGAGCGCCGTCTGCATGGCCGTCGGCATCCCCCGCGACTGCTGCGTTCGGAAGCTGAGTTCAGGAGTTTGGAGGATGCTGTCCGATACTTCGGCAGGAGGCATTTTGCGTGCAGCGTCTGGGTCGCCGTCCAGCACGGCGGCCGCGACAACGTCGACGCGGTCCGCCAGTCCGCAGAAGCGCGCATTAAGATTCTCACTCTCCAGGCGAAGCTCCGTGAAAATCTCAAGTGCGTGGGCGGCGACTTGCGCTAGCCACGAATCTCCCATCATCAGCGACTCCATGCCTAAACACATAGGAGAACTAGCAAACGAAACGTACCGATCTGGTCGATCACGCCAGCGATGCTGTTAGCGTGGGCGCGTCGTAGGATTTCCTCCGGAGAGATTACTGGCACAGTTGACTGGTTGGTTGACTGATCCCGTTCTCCATCAAGCGCAGCGCCGGGGGTGGCCTGCGAGCCCGCATATCTAGCTACGCGTCTCGTTACCATGAGAGAGAGAGAGAGAGTGTGTGTGTGTGTGTGTTGGGGGGGGGAGGGAGGGAGGGAGGAAAGGAGACTCACCAGACGACTCTTCGACAGTGACGCCTCGTTTGTATATTTCACTAGGTGCTGTCGTTGAGCGACCGAGAGGTCGTCAGGAGGCTTCAGCCCATGTGGAGGGGTTTCTATTTTATGGAACCCTTGAAAGTAACTAATACACCGCACAAACGCAACAAAGTATCGTGTGTGTGTGGACTTCTTTCCATCCTTGGTCCATTTTAGGGTATTTTCTCTCTCTCTCTCTATTTCTCTGATCGAGTGAAGCCATCTCGAAGTGGAAAGGTCAGTGACCATCACTCTGCGTGTTGAATATGGCAAACAGAGCTCGTCGGCATTGAGCGACAGGAACAGAAAGAGAAGATCGAAAAGGAGACCAAAAATACTACTGTGATCTTTAATACCGTGTCTATTGAGTGTGAACCCACCTCGTCTGTTGGTCTTCGTCGCCGCGTCGTGCACTCGATATATCCGTCGGAGGCTAAACCCTAGCGATCCCTACGAAAACCGCGACGGCGCGAGTTCCTGCACACGCAGCCTGATTGATTCATCCGTGGCTTGTGTTCACTGCTGTGCACTGCTCGGTCGAGTGGTCGAATGCATGATCCTCCGCAGGGCTTGGAACAATGCAATATCATATGTATTTGGGGTCCAAATCACCCCCAAAAAATAACTGGGTTATTTCCAACTTTCTTCCCAGTAACACTAGTACTATCACTCTGAGTGATGGCAATGCGCGCAATCAATGCAGACCACTTGGAATCTCCGCTGCGCAAACGAATGCAGCCAAACATTCTTTGTCTCTTTCGCTGCTTGTTACGTATTGTTAGTCACATTGATCACTTCAGCTCAGGTGTCGTGGCCGCAAACAGGGGTCTAAAAATCTTGCGGCAATCAGTTATTGCAATAATGTTATTGCCAGTAGCGGATACGGTGATGTACAAAAGCCCTGATCCTCCGCTCAGACTCCCGACACCAACGTGGGGTGTGGCTTGCACTATTAACGGATGCGCGATCCCGAGCCGGTCATTAGAGCGGCTCAGTCTCCGTGCTGCGTGTAAGGGAGGGTCACTGTTGTTGGAACCCGACACATGCACCATCAT
>JAADWA010000378.1:0-28412 GCA_023335935.1 Pythium phragmiticola | reverse complement strand
GTCTCCTCAGGCTATGGCGTTGGTATTGACGAATCTCTTTTGTTTGTCTGTGTGTAGCCACAAGTACCCAGCCGACTATGCCACGAGTGAATGGGGCATCACGTCGGGCCACTGGAACCCGACCAAGTTGTTTATTGATGCGTGCGCGGCTGTCGGTCTCGCGAGCGACCTGAAGCGCAGCCGCACGGCCGCGGCCACGCGCGAGCGGCTGGCGATCAAGGTCCACGAAGAGCGCCTCAAGGCCGGCGTGCAGGCCCAGGTCTCGGGCGTCGACTCGTTCATTGGGCACCTCTTCTTTGGTCGCTCGGAGGAGCAGATCTTCTAAGCGGTAGAGAGGGAGAGTCGTGCATGTTGTAAAACGGACCTACGAGTAATACCAGAGAAGACACTCCCATGCACAGTGGGGGGAGTCATACAGTACTGAAAATCTACGTACCGTAGAGGGAAGAGAACGTGTTCTCTGTATCATGAAGCCAAGCATCTCTAGGGCACTTGGGAGGATTACTATCGTCATTTGGCATGAAAACCAGAAGATCGCCACACTCACTTTATTGATACCGGTGCAGTACCGGTATTGTGTAACCCTATGAAGAGGTTGCACTTCCCATATAACCACATGCAGATTCTTCTGGACCAGAAGAATCTCAGAAGTTCTGGTTGGAGATGGCGTAACCTCTATGTACCGTAACAGACGAAACAATTCCTCAACTTCCACATCATCAATTGAGCAAACATTATTGGCGCAGCCATTCGTGGGATCAAGATCGCCATTTCTTATTTCCCTGTCCGCGCCATCATGTACGCGACCCGCCGCCTCCTCTCGCTGCGCCGCGCAGGCGCCGTCCCGTCTATAACTGCTCGCGCATTCGCCTCGTCCTCTTCCTCTCCGGCGCATGCGCTGGCGTCGCTGGCCGGCGGCAACTTTCTCTCGACGGCGCAGCTCTCGAGCGGTGAGTTCCACGGGCTCGTGGACCAGGCGATCGCCTACAAGAAGCTCTACTCCAACCCCGCAACCAAGGCCACGGCGCCCAAGCCGCTCGCGGGCGAGATCTGCTCGATGATCTTCCAGAAGCGCAGCACGCGCACGCGCATCTCGAGCGAAGTCGGCATGCACTTGCTCGGCGGCAAGGCCCTATTTCTTTCGTCCGACGACATCCAGCTCGGCGTGAACGAGTCGCTCAAGGACACGGCGCTCGTGCTTTCGCGGTTCAATTCGGTCATTCTCGCGCGGGTCTTTGCGCACGCCGACGTGCAGGAGCTCGCCCAGCTCGCGTCCGTGCCCGTGATCAATGCGCTCTCGGACAAGTACCACCCGTTGCAGGCACTGGCCGACTATATGACTGTGAAAGAGCATTTCGGAACTCTCAGTGATCTCACGCTGGCGTGGGTCGGCGACGGCAACAATGTGCTGCACGACTACATGCTCGCCGCGCCCAAGGTCGGCGCGCATATCCGCATTGCGACGCCCAAGGGATACGAGCCGGACGCCGACGTCGTCGCCGAGACCCAGCGGCTCGCCAAGGTATCAATTGGGAAAGCTATTCAGTGAGACTTATTTCAGTGGGCTCAGCTTTTGAATGTGTTATGATATATAGGAACACGGTACGTCGGTTTTCCTAACGACGGATCCGGTCGAGGCCGTCACGGGCGCCAACGTGGTCGCGACCGACACGTGGATCAGCATGGGCCAAGAGGACGAGAAAAAGGAACGGCTCGCGAGCTTTGCCGGGTACCAAGTGACCCAGCAAATGCTCCAGAGTGCTGCGGCCAACCACGTTTTCCTCCACTGTCTGCCGCGCCATAGTGAAGAAGTGGACGACCAAGTGTTCTACTCGCCGCAGTCGCTCGTGTTTGACGAGGCCGAGAACCGGCTCTGGACGGTCATGGCCGTGTACGCGGCGCTGTTGGGCAAGTTCTGATGGAAACGGAAGGGCTGGATGGATACAGTGTATGCAGCTGACCGGGCTGGCGAAGGAGGACTCCCCAATATCAACGTTTATCGCATCTGACCTTGGTGTATGGGTGGAAGAAATGCTTGTGATTGTGTGCGGCGTCGCTTTTTCAGCTGACAGTATTGGTGTCTCCATCCTTATATTGAGAATGCTTGCATAAAAGTACGACATATTGTACCCGACCCTTCACATCTCCTCTCTTTTGCATAAAAAGGTCGTAATTGCATCACGAGTGATGCCGCACCATGGAGATGGAGACCGGATTTGGTGCTCCTGCGTGGCTGCCAGCATGCCAAACTCGCTGCAACTCCAGAAGGATCATATCCAAAGTACTGTATAATAGTAATAACGGTACGTAGTACTGTAGTGTGAGGGCTACAACATGAAACGCTACTCCTCTCCCCACCCTTCTCCATCCTCTCACTTAGAGCGAGTTCATCTTGATCTTGAAAAAGAAGATGCTCACAAAGACGCCGACCACCGTCATGATGCCGCCGAGCAGCACGGGCAGTTTGTAGCCCATGGGCGTCTGCACGATCGCCGCGCCGATGGCAAAGTTGAGCAACTGGCCAAAGCAGTTGGCCGAGTTGAGGGCGCCGACGTACATGCCGATCTCGGCCTGGTGGCCCATGACGTGGATCAGGATGGGCACGATGAGCGTCAAGATGACGTTCTGCGTGGTGGACGTGATGACGACGATAAAGACGTTGACTGCCACGACCTTGGTGAACGCCATGATGATGAGGCAGCACTGCGGGAGCATGGACACGGTGAGCGTCCACTTGACGCCAAACTTGCTCACGAGCAGCGGGAGCGTCCACGAGTAGAGGTAGCCCACGGCGTTGAACATGAGATCGGTCGAGCCGCCGGCCACGCGCACGCCGTGGCTGTAGGCCGTCTGCTCGGCCGTGCAGTTGTTGCCGCACTTGTCGGCGCCAGACGACTCACCGCCATACACTTCGAGCCCAAAGAACTGGCCCTTGTTGCCGTTGTACGCCGTGTAGCCGTACTTGACGCAGAAGATGATAAAGCAGTAGACCACGAGCACGCCCGGGAGCGTGCGCACGCCTTCGTAGATGGAGTAAA
Organism: Pythium phragmiticola; assembly: GCA_023335935.1. NCBI lineage: Eukaryota > Oomycota > Peronosporomycetes > Pythiales > Pythiaceae > Pythium > Pythium phragmiticola. The sequence continues at coordinate 25,374 of JAADWA010000378.1, read as the reverse complement.
AGGCGTTGGCGATGCCGCGCCACGCCGACGTCTGCTCTACTTGGCTCTTGTCGAGCGGCGTCTCCTTGACAAAGACGCAGACGACGCCGACCGTCCCGAGCATGACGCACGCGAGCATGGCCATGAACGTGTGGAGCGAGAGGTACGCGGCGCCAAAGACCTGGATGTAGCCCGAGATGAGGAACGACCCGAGCGCGCCCCACGCCTGCATGAGCGCGGCGCCCGTGGTCTGGCGATCACCGGCCAAGTCGGCGACCAGCAGCTGCGCCGGCGTCTGCACGACGTTGACGGTCACGTCCATCCAAATGTAGAAGAAGATGGTGAAGGTCGCCGTCCACTTGCGGCTCGTGGGCACGCCGGGCTTGCCGTTGCCGTAGTCGCCGAGGGCCTCGCCCATCTCGCGAGTGTAGCCCATGAGGATCCAGCAGATCGCACTGAAGACGGCGGCGTACGCGAGGAATGGACGGCGGCGGCCCCACGGGTGGGTGCTGCGGTCACTCAGCACGCCGACCGTTGGTGCGACGAGGATCCCCGAGAGAGGCCCAATGATCTGCGTGATCTGGACGGCGAACCGGGGCAGCATCGTGCCGAGGTACGGACCGAGCGCGGCCCACTGGGCGGCCCAGGCCATCTGGATGGCCATGCGCGGCATCGAGATGAGGAGCAGCCACAAGACGGACGCGCTCTTGATCGGGGGCTGCTCGGCCTCGAGGTCGTCCACCTTGGGCGACGCGTACTTGTCGTACACGTCGGGTGTGAGCGGTTCCTTGACTTGGGTCGACATGGCGTCTCCGTCCGGCTGACTGGAAGTGAAGGAGCGAGGGAGGGGAGCCGGTCAAATTGGAAAGTGAGGCTGGGAAGATTAGGAGACCCAAGAACGGATGAGGTCTCTCGGCCGGGAAACCACTGTGTCAGTCCGGGAAGGAAAAATTGAAGCGGATCCATCCGCTGGATCAGTCAACGTTGAGTCAATCAGACTGCTTCAGGTGGTGCAATCAACAGGGGAGATGCCGGCGCTTTTGTTGATGCCTCTCTGGCCATTCAGAAGGTCTCCTCTCAGGTGGTTGATCCTAACGTGCGTTTTATGGCTGGACGGATACATACTGAGTACTACGTGTCCATGGCCTGAACAGTGAACTTCAAGCTAAACGGTGGGTGCCGCACGTCCAAATAATACTAATAAGGAAAGCTCTTTTGGATGGAACTGTGGCTTGGACCAAAATGAGAGAGACCACGCCTTGGTGGGAACAGTCATATTGGTGGCAGTTCGTGGCATTTCTACGTTGGTTCCTCCACGCCAAAACTGGAGCTCAGTGGTCAGCCAACACTGTACAATGTGCTACGGTCCATTAATTTGAGCGCTCAACCCGCCCCAACTTCAACCACGACTTATTTAGTTGGGGAATCGACAACAGGGATGGGTTAATCGAAGATGATGCAGGAATGATTTGCTCCCAAAATAAGTGCAGTACTAGTATGGATGCAGCACCGGCAACCGATAAACACACAATTTTGACAATAGTGTGAACTGGGTTGTTCCAGTTTGCTGGGGGATTGGGACTATATTGTAGAGCACAATTTTACGAAAAAGAAAAAACACAACAAACTGTGAGATACAAAAAGCAACATCAAACAGAAACAGCAGCGCGCTGCTGTTTACTATTTTAGTAGTGTTCCCCATCTGTACACTGAATTAGAATGGACATTGCGCCGCTGATTTGGACTGTCCACCTTGCAGAATCGCAAGTTCAATGTGCCTGGCGCTTGACACTTTGGCACTGCCTAAAAGGCAGTGAAAGCAAACCTCCCGTTTTCTTACGTATTCGTCCATTACCGTGACTGGCCCTCAGAGGCGTGCATCACACATACCGCAGTACGGTAACCGTACAGGCAGGATGCGCAGCCGCTAGGGAACTCGCTTTACAGTACAGTACAAGTACCTTGGCCACAACCACAAGTGACTCACAACGACTTAGCTCCTCAAGTCGACGTCGACAAGCCCACTGTGTTCTCGCTGCCTGTGCCTCAGGTTGTTCATCGCTTCGGATTCCAAGCAGCCGCCATCAGGGGGATGCGATCTATTCTCAAAGTTTCACCAGCACGCAAACGACATGTACAGTGTAGACTACACTGTACGTAGAAGCCGTACCATGGGCATCATAGTGTACATAGTGTACAGTACTGTACTGTATGTAGAGCTCTCTGCATCAGCACAAACCCCTAACTTTCATGATGAAACTTCAGGACTCCGCGCGGCAAAACTTGGCTTCAACAATCCTGAATCGGGGATTTGCTCCGTTCGGTCGGATCTGAACATGTCTGTACAGTATTGTGGACCACATTGCGTATCTTCTCACTTTATGTCACGTGAATGGGGCCACGCGAATCATGCCGTGCGATGTCCACGGTTTTTACGCGATCCTATGTCGAGAAGCACCAGAAGGGCAAGTAAGTCTGCACTGAGTTTCTGTTCCCAGTACCTGTGACTCATACAGTAGTATTTTGTGCCAAGTGGGCACAAAATAGTACATGTGATGGGCATCACAGAAAATATGTTGTCGTATTTTGGGAGCTGGAGAGTCACTCAACCGCGGGTGTCAGTACCCGGTTCTTACTGAATGGAATGATTCGGCCGCTCGGGCTCGCGCGGCTCATGGCGTTCTCCCTCGCGAGCTTCGTGGCGCCCACGACCGCCACGGCAGCGGCGACGGTGTCTGCACCGTCTCTTGGCCTTGGTCCGCTCCCCAAATCCTCTGTCCAGATCCGCTTGTCGCGGCGCTTCAACCGCGCGACGCCGCATCCGGACCCGCTCGTCGAGGCCTCGATCGAGCAGCTCTGGGCCGCGCACAAGCAGCGCGCGCCGCGGCTCTTTAACGGCACCAAGTTCCGTCTCCACGACTGGCGGCTCGATGCAGACAGCAAGAGGCTCACCCTGCAGTGCGGGCTGACCGACTACAAGGCGTACTTGGGCACGTGCTGCTCGACGCTCGTGACGCAGCTGAGGAGCGACGGAGAGCGGCTGCATGCCGGCGACGCGACGGCGTTTCTCTCTCGCAAGGTCGGCGTCTCTGGTGTCGTGGAGACGCGCGACCAGCGCGTCGCGCTCATCGAGCGGAGCCGCAGCGTCGGCGTCTACCAGCAGCTCTTTGACACGCCCGGCGGCCACCCCGAACCTTCGGTATGGGTAGCTTTGGGGGGTTGTACTTTCTCGATTCTGACTTGGAGTTTGTTTTAGGATTTACCTTTCACGATAGAGGATCTTGAGACGATGGAAGATGGGAGCGAGCGCGCCACCGCCGTGGCAGCGCTTGCAGTCGAACGGCTCTTTGGTTCGATCGTGGACGAAGTCCACGAGGAGATCAACGTGTCGCCGGCGCAGTTGTCCGATCCGCTGCTGCTGGGGGTCGTGTTCCAGTCTGAGGCGGAGACACCGAGCTTCGGTGCGTTGGGTGCAGTACGGGGGAGCGGCTCCGTCGGCGTGGCTCATGCGTGGTGTGTTCTTTGTAGTGTTCCACATGGCGACCCCGCTCTCGTCCGACGAAGTGGACGCACTCTATCGTCTTGGCCCGCAGGACAAGTTCGAGTCGACGCGGCTCTGCTGGGTCGACCAATCTACACTCGCCAAGTGCGTCTGTCTTTTGCTCTCTACGTCTTTGAGTACATTTGTGCTCATGGGAAGAAATGCATGCTTCGTATACGTAGATACCAGCTCACTCCCGCGGCGCAGGGCAGCCTCTCGCTCTGGCAGCAGTTCTGCGCGTTCCGGGCCACAATGTAGATAGAAAGACATACACGCCTTAGGTCACGACGTCCATGATGAGCGCGACGCCCGCGAGGATCCAGCGCGCCGGCGGCGACTTGGTCTTGAGCTGCGCTGAAAAGACGTACGTCGGGCCTCTCGACTCGGTCTTGTAACACGGACACAAATAGGAGCCTTTTGTGTCGAGCTTGTCGGCGGCCACGGCCTTGCAGTTGATCACGGGCATGGCGCAGAACATTTCCTTGGGCTGCGACTTGTCGACCGTGTTGTTGGTCGCGTCCCAGCGCGCGCCCATGAGGTAGAGCCCATGCACGTAGGCGCCGTCACGCGACGGTGCGTCGATCTCGCCGTGGCGCCGCTTGAGCACGTCGGTCTGGACCACGAGCTTGTCCAGTTCCCACTGGTTTTTCTGGGCCGTGACCTGCATGATCGCCGTCAAGAACGACTGCGGATTGACCATGCCGCTGAGCCACGTGACCTTGGGGATATCTACGGGGTTTTGCGTCCACTCTTCGAGCTGCTGGAGCCGCGCTTCGAGGTTCGTGAGCCACGCGCCCAGCGGTCGCAGTGACGGGAACGCAAGCTTTTCCCACGACTTGGGCACGCGGTCGAGAAACAGCGACTCTTGCACAGCCTCCATGGCGTCCGACATGGTCAGCTCACCCGCAAAGCCGAGCTGCAGCTCGTTCAGCGACCGCACCATCTCGACCAGCAGTCCGTTGATGGCCTCGCACTCTTGCAGAAACACGTTTTGGTACGGCCCGACCTCTTCGAGGCTGCGTGCAATGTCGTCGCACTCAAACTTCTTCTCGCCCACGCGGCTCATGACCATCTCGAGCGCGGCCTTGGCGATGTCCATCGGACTCATGCCAGCGTCCCCGGCGCTCGCGTCGCGCGGTTGCAACTCCATCAGTGTGCGAAAGAGACTCTCGCTCTGCGTCGTCCGGAAATCAATCTCGGCGTTCGGGTGGAGCCCAAACGCCAGTGGTGAGTCCGTCTTGAGCTCCGTGTCGATATGCTCAAGGTACTTGTCGTACGATGACGGCGGGATCGTCATGAACGACGGCCCCTTGTCATCACCCACGAACGGGAACATCTCCATTTCGTCCAGCAGCTCGTCACGCATGTAAAACTCCAAGTACGTATTCGCGAGCAGGCGATCAAAGTCGTTCACAATGTGGCCGCCGTACATGATCTCGCCAAAAATGTACCGCAGATCCGCCCATGGGATCTTGCCGCCGGCCGAATTTTCCAGATAGTTTTGAAGACAAATCGCCGAATCGCGCAAATCGCCCAGCGAAAACGGGTACATCATGTTGTACCCGAGCGGTCCGTACATTTTGCGTTCCATGAGCACGGCGTGGAAGTGGCAAAGCCCAAAGAGAATCGACTTGACTTTGCCCTCGGCCTCCTCGATGTACTCTTTCGGGAAGCTCACGAACGCGCGCTTCAAGTTGGCCTTGAGCCCTGACGGCGGCTCGTTCGTGAGCTTGATGCAGCGGTTGAGCACGCCGATCGGAATGGCGTTTGACGGGTCCGACGTGAGGAAGAGCCGAAAGTTCTTGTGTGAGCCTTCCAATGCGAACTCGTCCAGCTTCTTCTCGAGGGCGAGCAGCCATCGCGGCATGAGATGAATGTTGTTCAGAATGACCCAATGCCCATTCCGGTGCGCGACCTCGAGTCGGTCCATCGCAAGCACGTCCTGTCCCTGACCCATGCTCACATTGTGGTAGCTCACGCCGCGCTCAAAACCGTACTTGACACTAAGCTTGTCGACGCCGCCGACGACATCAGCACCTGGCGAAAGAATGAAATAGAGCGGCGTCGTCGGCGTCGAGTCCAAGTACGACTGCTCCATCACTTGGAGCGAGTTGAGCGTCGAGTCACAGTCACAATAATTGCTGCCGTTTGGAAGCACGTGGCGCACAAACTCATTCACGGCGACCGTCATGCGGTCCGGACGCAGACAGCGCACGACCAGCAGCTTCAAGAACGGCGTGCGGTCCAGGCCGGCCCAGTCTAGAGGCAGCTTTTCCGACTCGGGCGTGACGTGGTTGTACCAATCGCGGAACCGTGATGACGCCTCCTTGAGATCTTGCGGCATCTTCTGAAACTCTTCGAGCGCCGCCAACGCGTTGATCGAGTTCCACTGCGCGCCGGGCAGCCACTCGATTGGGTTCGCTTCGGTCTCGGCACCGGCGGTTTTCTTGGGCCCACGCAGCAGAAACTGCATGTAGTTTTCTTGAACGCGGTATTCGTCGCCGAGGATACCACGCCGCATGAGATTGAACGTGAGCTGCGACAAGAAGATGAGCTTGTGCGACTCGAAGAGCCCGCGCGAGACCCACGTGAAGATCGTGATCCGGAGCGACTCGCGCAGGCTCAGCACGCGGTCGCTTTGCTTCTCGGCCGCCGGCGCGCGGTCGATCGACGCGTAAAAGAACGTCACGAATGAATCGAGCGAGTACCGGTACATGTGATCGATCGCGCTGAGGGTTGTAAGCAAGAAGTAGAGCATTGCACCTTCGGCCGCGACGGGGCGGTACAGTTCACGCGTGTTGTTGATCACAATCTCTGTCTCTTGGTTCTTCTTGACGGAAATCTGGATCTCCGTGGCCTTCTGCTTGGTCTCCTCGAGACTCTCGATGAGCGGCACGTCGCTCAGGATGTCGTCCGGTGCGTTCGCGAGCCGCTCGAGCAGTTGGTCTTCCAACTCGACCAAGTCGATCTTGAAATTCTGAAACGCCACCACCAGCTCCTGCTTCCGTCGCTCGAGTTCCGGTTGCTCTTTCTTCACGACCTTTTCGAGCAGCTGGTCTTCCAGGCCACTTTCCGTCGCGATGAAATTGATGAGCGTGCACTGCGCCGCGATCTCGGGCTTGTAGTGCGGGTTGCTGAGCTTGGTCTGTAAGTACATGAAGAAATTCGGGTCGTACTGGACCTCTTCTCCGGCCAATTTGAGGTACAAGTTGGAGCCTTTGCGATACACGGCACGGCCCAACACAGGGTCGAGCGTCGCGTCGATCTCTTCGCCAATGTTCTCAATAATGACAACGTGGCCATTGACGATTGCGCTTTCCATCTTGCGGAGCCACTGGTTCTGGCTCAGCTGCATGACAACGAGTCCACGGTCTTTCTCCTTTTCACGGAGCCACTTGATCCCCTGGAGCTGCGGATCAATGACCAGCGGCCAGCGCTTGCAGCTCGTGATGATGGCGCCGTTCTCAATGGAAATGCGATCGGCCGGTAAGCCCTCACTCATCATCTTGGCGTTCTTGCCCTCGGTCGTGAGCATCGAGAGCGGATCAATGCCGTCAGTGATCGGAATACTTTTTGCGACCAAGTCCGGGAACCACGTCTGTTGCCACAGCTCGCGCCGCACAACCTGGTCAAACGCGCCAATGTAACTCACAAACGCCGCCGCCAGCAGCGAATTGCCCGTGACCATGACGCCCGAGTTCTTGAGCTGCTCAATCTCAATGCCCCACCGCTCATTCTCACTCGCGAGGCCATTCACGAGCTTGCCGGCGAGCAGCAAACGGTTCTCACAGCTCTCTTTCATCTGCTCAACCTTGAGCTTCTCTTCAGTCGCCTGACGCAGCGTGTCTTCGAGCTGCTCAAGGCGTCTTTGCACTTCGGCGACTTGGCCCATGGCGCGCGCGAGTTGCTCTTCGGCGTCTTCTTTTTTCTTCTTGGAGGCCTCGAGCGAGTCCATAAGCGGCTTGACACGCACGTAAATGCGATTGAACGTATAGATATTGACGACCCACGAGCACAGGCTTGCAGCCGCCGACGACTTGGACGCCATTTTGTCGGCCGTAAACTCTGGATCGGCGATCATCGGTTCAAGTCTCGCAATATCGGCCTCGGGGATATCTTCACCGCGGAACACCTTGAGCGAATCCAAAAATGCACCGGCATTGTTCATCATCTTTTTCGCGCGGTCCCACTTGTGGTTCTTATACTCTTTCTCGACCAAAATGAGCAGCGCGGTGGTGACTTTGTCAACACCCGCCGGAGGCTTGGGCAAACTCTTGAGTTCCGTAATCGCTGGTTTCGACAAGCAGTCGACAGCGGCGGCCGCAGCGTCCATGGCGGGCTTCGCGGCGCCCAGTTCTTTCTCGGCCTCAGCTGCGAGCTCGGCGGCTGCCGCCGATGCGGCTTCGGCCTTGGCTTTCTCCTTGTTGGCGTTCTCTTGCTGCACTTCGGCGCCGGCCTTTTCGCGACCCATTTGTTCGAGCAGCGCGTCGGTCGAGGCCTGCTTCTCGGCCACGATGATCATCGTGTGCTTGAGATCAACCTGCAGCTCGGCGACGTCAGCCGAGGTCTTGCGCAACGTCGAGAGACCGTCGTCCAGGCGCGTGATTTGCTTTTGGATCTCTTCCTTCTTCTGGCGAAGCAAAATCTCGTAAAAGCTGATCAATTCCAAGAAACTCTTGGGCGTGACATAGTTGTAGCGGCGCTGGGTCTCGAAGTATCTCTTGGACATCTCCGTCACCGAGATGTGGACGTCGGCCATGTGGTTGGCGAGGCTCTTGAGCAACACAGCGTCACCAACGTCGTCCATCTTCTGGAGGAAACTGCCGGCAACGCGCACGAGCGCGTCACGCGGCCACGGGTGAAACCAGTCAATGACCGTACAGTTGACAAGCCCCGGGAACCGCCTTGCGCGGATACGGAAGATCGCACCGACTGGCGAAAAGCACATGATGATACGAAAATTGATACGGATCCGCAGCAGCAAGAAGTCCATGAGTGCGTCCGTGTTGTCCGGTACACCGTTGGCCTTGGCTTCATTCCGCAACGCACCGAGTAGTCCATCGACGTCTTCCTTGGGGAACAAGTCGGGGATCCACCCAGAGCTGAGCATGTCGTTGATGTACACGAGAAACCGCTCGTTGACAATCTGTGAGTCCGTGATCATGAACACGAGCGGCAGTCCCTGGATGCCGGCAACCTTGAACATCTCCTGGAGATTCTCTTTCAAATCCTCAATTCGGAAACTCGACGTGACCGACAGCTGCCGCACTTCGAAGCCGCAAATATGGGAAGCCAACCGCGACAGCGACTGCTTGCCGCTGCCGCCGACGCCGATGAGCATGGCGTTGCCACCCGGGTTACCAATGATGCGGCAAATGCGAGTGACGTGTTCCATGGCATTGTCAAACAGCTCCAAGTTCATCATCGAGTACTTCGAGTTGTAGTCGTCAAGCTGCTCCACCAGCACTTTGTTGAGCACCTTCATGGACGCGACCGCCACGTACGGAGCGTCGGCCCCCGCAAGCGTCGTCGCAAAGGTCGTGAAAATGTTCACGTTGGTGCCCGTGTCGTCGCCCGCATTTGGCGGCTGATCGTTGAAAAGTGCGACTTGATCGACATCCGGCAGGTGCTTCTTCGCGACGTCGCGAATGCGTTCGTTAAACTTGGCAATATCGTCGTCATTGATCAAGCGGTCGCAGAACACACGCGTGGCTTCATGGGCCCAGAGCTTCGCGATCGTGAACACGCTCGGGAAGAACTCGCCCTTGGACCGCGTGAGACCCTGGAAAATATTCGAGAGCTCACGCATGTTCCAGTTGTACACAAACTTGGTCGCGCTCGGCAAGAACCGAGTAACCATTTCTTCATGGAGTGCGATCGACGCATTCACGAGCGCGTCGCACGACTGCGAGACGCTGGACGCAAAGCCCGCGTTCTGGTAGTGGCCCCGGAGGATTTGATTGTAGATGGTCTTGAGGTCGTCCTTGCCCGGCATCATACACGCGAATAGTGCATAGTGGCGCTGCAGCCGTTCATCAATAATGAACGAACCGGCGGTCGGGTTCATGGCCGAGAGGTACTGCACGTCGACAATCTCCTTGCGGAAGCCGAGATCCACACGATCGAAAAACGTACGGTAGTCCATGTGCTGCCGCATCAGCGCGAGTGCGTTCTGCGTACCGTACGTCTCAATGTAGGGCAAGTTCAAGTCGTCGATAAAGTAGATGAGCTTCTTCGTCGCGGGCGGACCAAACATACGGCCCGAGCGCTTGTCGATGACCGACTCGAGCTGCTGCTGCAGCTTGAACGAGTCGGTGTAGTAGTTCATGTTGATCATCGAAAAGAGCATGTCATCGTCGAGCTCGCGCAGAAAGTTTTTGAGGATTGTGGTCTTGCCAGTGCCACTGCCACCGACGAGGATGGCCGGGCGTGCGCGCTTGACCAGAGTCTCGACCAAGAACCGCAGCCGCACCGAGTCCATTGTACTGATAATGATCGCGTTGAACGGTGTATCGGCCGGTCCGTTGCCGATCGTGCCGGGCACGTACTTTGGCACCTTCGTGCTCCAGCTTTCGAATTCGTTGGTCTCCAAGTTGTAGAAATAGTCAAAGCAAAGGCCTTCCTTGGGGTACTTGATGTTGGGAAACGCGGTGATCCACATCTCATGGAAGTTCTTGCGGTAATCGACACTCTTGTCGACAATGAGTGGACCACCAAATGCCCAGGTCGCGCAAAACACGAAGATCGACTCGACCACTTCTTGCGACTTTTTCTCGGGCGGCACACTACCCAACAGCCCTTCGAGCAAGTAACAGATCGTCGAAACTTGGTTGATCAGCCGTACGGGTGCGACCTGCTTGTAGCCTTTGCGTAGCAGATCGTACGTCGTGTCGATGTACCGGTCAAACAAGCTCGGCAAATACGTGCGCTCGACTTCTTCCTCGCGCTTGGCGACCCACGACTCCATGAACGGCCGCCAGCCAATGTCGGTCTCGTTAATGAAAAGAATACCGGCCCGAGAGACAGTCGCGGGCGTCGCATTCTTGAGCGAGTTAATCTCAAAGACCATACGCATGGCGTCGCTCAAAGGGATCCGCTCGTTCGACACGAGTGTCAAGACCTTGTTGTCATCCATGACGGTGTTCATTGATTCGATCCAGACGGCATCGATATCGCCGTCCAGCACGACCCATTTGTAGGACTGCGACTCGTAAAACCCTTGCTCGGCATAGTTCTTGGACATGCCACGCATAATGATCGACAGCACGCCGTCTTTCCAGTCTTTCGACAGCGTCATGTACCCATACAGTTCGTCGCTCGTCACGGCCTTGGGATTCAGCGTCTCATAGACGCAAATCTTTTTCTCGTGGCCCAGATTCCAACATTTACTCAGCGCCTGCCACGTTGTCGTCTTGGCGCAGCCCGCGGGCCCGAGCAGCATGACCGAGTGACGCACGTCAATGAGCTCTTGCAGCTGACACACTTTAAGAATGAACGAGTCGTCGGATTGCAAATTGCTGGCCTTGCACACGACAACACACTTTTCGCGCAAACTAGCGTTCACCTTGGACGGCACTTCGACACCAATGAACAGGTCTGCAATGAGCCGCAAGAAAATGGGCGTGTCATTTTGTGGGATCTTGGGAGTGTTGAAGTCGCGCAACGCTCGCATAAGGATCTTATCCTCCTCAACGTCCGGTTCAGCACGCTTAAGAATACCTGCAACACGAAGCACCGACTTGACAGCGCGAAGGCCCCAGTCGTAGTGGAACTGCTTGGACAGTAGCTCAGAGCTGAGCTGGTAGAGTGTCACAAACTTGATCGCGAGTGTGCGTGCCGTCTGAAAGCCTTCGGACATGAGCATGTTCTCGCAGATCGGTCGCAAATCAGGCCGGATCATCGCGCACGACCGGAAAAGCACTTTCAAATTCTCGGGGAGTTCCGTGCGGCCGGCGTACCCTGGGTTCATTGTGATAAAGAACCCACACGTCGGAATCAGCGTGATGCGGTCCGACGCACCCATAAACTCAAACTCGCCGACAACCACGGGCGGTGTACCCGCCGGTAAATGCTGATACTTTTGCTCGCGGTTGGACGGGATCGCATTGTGGACGATTGCATCCTGCACACACTTGACCTGAGTCGCGACGACGCTGAGCACTTCGATATTGATGCGGTTGAACTCGTCAAAGCAGCCCCACGTGCCCGTTTGACACAGCCCACGGAAAATGTCGGCCATGGTCTGGTAGTTCATCTGGTCCGAGCAGTTAAACACGTAGCAGCACAATGCCATGGCACGCGCGAGATCTTTCGTGGTCTCAGTCTTGCCAGTCCCGGCTGGGCCCGCGGGGGCACCACCCAGGAATAATCGGAGGGCCATCGTGAGCGTGATGTAGCAACGGTCTGTGAGCGGCGTGATCACCAAACGACCAGTGTTGCCGATCCACTCGTACGAGTACTTGGACCGGAAGTCCGTGATGCGGATGTCGACGTCGTAGTTTTCTTGGCGCCAGATGAACCGCAATTGCTGCTGCCACAGAAAACTTAGTGGGCCTTCGACTTTCTCGTCCACGAGCTTCTTGACGACGTCGCGCGAGTGCACGTCGAGCGTGATCAACGCGATAATCTTGCAGCGATCGGCCGACGAGAGCTCACCCAGAACGAGATTAATGAGCTGTTCAAGCCGCGCATTGCAGACCGACAAGTACCGTTTGACTGAGTCTTCTTGACCGTTCTCGTACTCTTCGAGTGCGAGCTCCGTCTCTTCGGTCCAGTAGATTTGCGTCGCGTTGAGCACGACCTGCGCCGGGTAATCAAAGAGCCACTGGTGACGCGGCTTCTCGACGTCCCAGTTGGCCGCGGTCTCGATCGAGTCGTGCATCTCCTTACGGATACAGTACCGCATCGCCTCGGTGAGATCGTTGAGCCAGCACTCGACGGCGCCGGCCATGACGAACTGCTTGGGCATCCGTACGGTCTCGCGGTCCTTGGCGATCATTGTGTGGGCTGTGTTGGCCGAGCCTTCGTCAAAGATGAGATTGCACAGCGAGTCGTAACAATCGCCCAGGAACGGCATGATCTTCTTCGGGTTGTTGCCGTTCGAGAGAATCTCGAGCAGCGCGACATTTGAGACAAAGTAAAACCGTGGGAAAATTTTCTTCTTCTTGTCGAGGTATTCGTTCAGTGACTTTTGACACTTTTCCAGCATCGTCGTCATCTCCTTCAAAGACTCGAGGCGGTTATCAACTGAACAGGCCATGACGACGCTCGGTTCCAACACGGCATTCTTCATGAGGTCCTTGAAGTTGGAGTCGATCGACTCGAACGTGCGCGTGTCGTCCGGCAGTTGGTTGCGGATATCGGGTGAGCTTAAGAAGATACTTTCGAGCGACGCCCACTGCTTGGACACGGAGACCCATTCTTTGAGCACTTCCTCAACGTGGCCCAGCGTCTTCTGAGAGGCGAGCACGCGGTCCTTGAAAAACTCGACAAACTTGCCCATACCCACCATGGTCTGCAGTTCGAGCTGGTTGCTTTCGAGCGACTCGACCACTTCTTCCGACGGCTTGACAACAAACGTGCCCGAGTCTTTGTGAGGCACGTACTCGAGTGTGAGCCGCTTCCACAATTCCTCAATCATCGTAAGCTTCTTCTCGATCTTTTGCTCTTTATTTGCGGTCTCAACAATCTCGCCGACATCATCAACGTGCGTGTGGAGCTGAAGCTTGAGCAAATCGGCAAAGCAAAACTTGGGGTCTTTCGGTTCAATCGCCTTGACATGGCAGATTGTCGACAACGCCTTCCAGTGGCGGTCCTGCATGGCCTCCGAGTGCAAGTCATTGATCAGCGGCAGCACAGCCGTCATGTTCTTGACAAGCTGTTCCGTGTCCTTGTAGACTTGCCAACCCTTGATGATTTGGTGCTCGGTCGCTTCCATCTTCAGCTGCTTCATGAACGCGCGCGTGTACGTCTCAAAGGTATCGGTTTGGATCTTGGCCCACAGTGTCGTCTTCCAATCATCAAACGTCTGCAACACGAGATCCTTGAGGTCCCAACACTTCTTGAGCTGCTGTAATTCATAAAGAGTATCAGCGGTCTCTTGGTACTTGGAGACCTGCAGTTCGAATAGCTCTTCAAGCTCATTGAACTGTTTGGCCTGCTTCATCTTCTCGTGGAGCGCGCGGGCAAACTGGTTCATTTGCGTGTATGCCTCCTCAGGTGCGCCCTGAAAGCTGAACGGCGCGGTGGCTCGGAACTCGTTGCGGAACTTGCGCATCTCCAAGTAAAACGACTCGAGATCCTCTTTGATCGACTCGACTTCTTGCATCTGGAGCGGCATGATCTCTTCTTTCTTCTTGAACGTCTTGTTGACGATTCCCTCCCATTGCATCGGCGCAGCTTCCAAGTAATCCTGGATCGCGTGGTCCGCGATCTTCGTGTCGTCCACGTTAATGCCGTGTGACTTGAGCAAATGCACTGCATCTCGCAGCGGGTCAAAGATCTCGTTCGTAGAGTCCATTTGCTTGCGTACGTCACGGATGTGCGTCATCACACGCATGAGAGCTTCTTTGTTCTTCTCCACAACTTGTTCATCGAGTCCCTTAACGACCGTGTCCATGAACCCATGAAGTCCACGCAACTTGTTGACGACGTGCTCGTGCAGATACGTCGTGTACTGGTAGATCCACTTGCTGACCCATGTGAGCATCGCCGTCTTGATAGGCTGCGAATTAACGCGCAGCCATCCAACATCCGTGGGCGTCGTGAGCGCTTCGATCTCGCTTGCGACTTGCTCGTACTTTGTGATCTCGAGATTGAACTTCTCCAAGTCGAGCATGTCGCCACCACTCGTGCTCGTATACTTGGCCCCGCCCGCTAGGAAATCCTGGAAATGTGCGGCCATGTCTGAATCCCACAGGTACGCAAACTGGTCGTATTTCTTCTTGAACGCCGTGAGCATATCTTCGTTTTCTTGCAGGTAGTCGCTGATGGTTGCGAGGTGCATGCAAATCATCATGTCCGAGTGCATCTCCTTCAAGTACGTGCCGCCACCATCCGAGTCCAAGCGCTTGACTGCCGTCGCGATGTTGAAAAAAGAATTGATCCACATCTGAATCGTGTCGCGCAGGCCCTTGCCATTGTTCTCGCCAATGCTTGGGTTGAACTGCACGCGGTTCGCGATCAAATCGAGCTTGATCTCGAGCATTGGCAACCGCTCAGCGTCTTTCTTCGGCTTGCCACCGCTAGAGCTGCCACCAATCCCTCCTTCGGCAGCGCCCGCCGCTGCTACCATCGCCGCAGCGCTGATCGCGGCGTTCGGGTCCAACTGCTTAGCCAGGAACTCAAGCGATGAGCAGATCACGCGCGCTACGCCCGTGACGACGATGTTGTTGACATAGTCGACGTACGCCTTCCACTGCGCCGAGTTGACGCCAACAATGCCGTGATTGGATTGCTTCAAGCGGCGATGGATTTCAGCCGCACCTTCACGGATCTTTAGCGTGCGCTGGATGATGTAGCTCTTATGGAGCTTCTCGTGCTCGCTGACGGCGACAGGCTTAGCCTGGCGTTCTAGCAATGGCGCGTTCCATGCGCCGAGCGTCTCCTGGATCGTGTTGAGGTTCTCCTTGAGGTTCGTGACAATCTCGTTTGCACCTTCAACGGCCTTGCGGCATTCTTCAATGAACGTGTCGATGCCGTTGCTTTTCCAGTTGAGCTCGTCAATGCCCCGCCCCACACACGCGTCGATATTGGTAATGTGGCGACGCACGAGTGGCTCTTCAAGTGGATGGAGCCCTTCGATCATGGCGTTGTAAGGCTCGACGATGCGCGACAACTCGCCACGGTATTTGCGGTAGGTCTCTTCCTTGGACGAGATCTGGAGCGCGGACGGCGGTACGTCAATGGTGAGGAGGCGCAAATACTTGATCTCACGAAGCAGCTTTTCCAGCGCTGGATCAAAGTTGACGCGCAGACAGCGCGACTGCGGGTGGCGCACAAGGATCGGGTTCTTGAGCTTGGCTTGCGATGAGCCTTCGACGTCGCGGCTCCACTCTTCAACCTTTTGGTTCTCGTATTCTTGTAGCGACGCGATGATCGTGCCGTAGACCTTGTACACTTCCTTGGCTTCTTCGCGTTCCATGACGTTCTGATTGAGCTCCTTTAGCTTCTTCATCGGATGCTCGATGCGTTCCATCAGCCCACGGCACCACGTCAGCGCACCGGCGACCGGCGGCAAGTTCCAGCTGATCGGCGGCGCGTCGCGGCTGTGGAGAAACAGCTCCTGGACGAGTTTGAGGTCTTGTCCGTAGCTCTGCACGAGTGCAACATGCTTCTTTTCGAGCTCGTCTTGAATGATAGGGCGGTTCAAAAGCCCCTCGAAAGAATCGAGCAGTTTGAAGCGACCATAGATAGTCGAGCAGTCGTCAAATCCTTGCGTGAGCACGGAACCAAGGCGTCGCTCGAGCTCTTTGATCTTGCAGCGAAAGTCGTAGAAATTGTCGTCAAACTTGGAGGCCCCGACGTCCATGATATCACCCGAGACCCGCTTGAACGCGTTCACAGCCTCCGTGAAATCTGTGTGGATCTGCTGCACGCTGAGCGTGAGCGTCTTGCCCTTAGTGCCTCCCACTTCGATCTTGGAGAGCTTGCTAAACTGCACGATCGTCTGCGTGAGGTCCAGAATGTCGTGGCACCTCTCCAAGAACGAATCCAGCCGCACAAACAACGCGTTCCCCTGGATCCGCCACGGGTTGGACGGACACTCGGCGTTTGCGGTGGCCTTGTAGTCAAAGTACGTCGACTTGAACGCACTGCACACTTGGAGCGTCGTCTTGAGCTGCTCGACCGCCTGACCGGCCTCGTCTTGGTCAATAAGCGCGAAGATGAGCTCGCCACTGAGGTATTTTCTCGCTTGATTGATGAGCGAGTTGCAGATCTCGCGCATGAGCACGACGAGGCGCGCCGGGGTGTTGTAATGCTTGGAGTTTTTCCAGATGAGCAAAATGATATGGAGCATGGGCTTGAATAACTCCGTGAGGCTTGGAAAGTCTTCGTCATTGTTAAGGCGGATGAACCACTCTTCCAGCGTGCGCAAATACTTCATATTGTCGTTGGCTTCGATTCGCGCCGTGAACACCTCTTTGCACAAACGTGCAAACGTCGTGCAGTACGTCGACTTGGATCGATCAAGCGCCGTCAAGATCTTGCGCACTTTCTTGGACTGCAGCTGCTCAAAAATTGAGTTCAGGTTGGCGGCCTTGAGCTTCCAGAACTCGATCTCGGCATCCGGCGTCGGGTGAAGACCTTGCTTGAGCAAGTCCTCTGGATCCTGCTTGAGCACATTCTTGATCTGCTTGGTCCAGGTCACGATCGAGCCTTCGAGCAGAGAGATCTTATTGCTCAAGTTTGTAGCATTGCCGTCCACGGGCGGCAGCGGCAGACACGTCTCGCCCTTGGTCGCGCCACTGATGATCGACACCGACGCCATGTACGAGTGGAACTTGTCGACGATCTCTTTTGACGCGACTTCGCCCCACCCTTCCTGGTTGGCCGGGTTTGAAAACAGCGGCAGGTAAATCTCGGAGATGAGCCTCTCCAAGTACTCGATGCTCGAGTTCGTGAGCTCGTTCATCATGATATCCGTGTACACGTTCTTGCTCGTGATGACCGTCTTGTGGTACTTGGTGAAACAAATGGTCTTGCCGCGCGGCAGCGACGGTGGCATCTTGATGGACGCGATCATGTTGTCACCGGCAAAAATGAGCGTGATGACGTCTTCGTTCTCGAGAAACTCTTTGATGCAGGCTTCGTTCGTCTCCGTCGCGTACTTGGCCGTGAACTTGGCGCCTTGTAGCCCCATGAACGCCGTGGCGACACGGCGTTCGATGTACTGCGCCGGGTTCGGCTCCTTCTTGGCCGCCTCGTCCCCCATGGCGACCACACTCTTCTTCACGCCCCTCTTTTTTGCCTTCCCCCTTCTTCTTGGCTCTCCTTCGCGCGCTGTGAGCTTGTTCAAGCCTCTTGCTTCTTCTCACGCTTTCTCCGCTCGTTCAAGCGATCGGCTGCTGAGAGAAAAGGGCTGTGCGCTTTCGCGAAATTCCTACCCCTTCGGTCGGCGCCTCCTCAAGCACCGCAAACGCCTTCTCCAGACTACTTGAAACAACCGACCTTTCACAGCCCACCGTTTCCTCCAAACAGCAACATTAGAGAGAGCTTGTAACGACAGCCCACGAGTCTGGTCACTAAAAGCCACTGGCGATGTGGAGAGTGCTCACATTCACAAGCGGATTCACCCTCCGTCAACGTAGTCACTGCAGGTGCCCCTCTGGCCATCATCAGAAAAGGAGGCACTCTTGGGATCGAGCGCGTCGGGATACCATCATGGGTTCTCCAATTCCCCAAGACGGATGCGAGGAAACCCCGTGCTGCCGTTATACAGCAGCACGGAGACAGCGGCGCGAGTTGGACGGAAGTCCACGGCCTGTTCCCATCGTTTCCCGCCAACACTTTTGGCAGAAATCAAAATCCACCATCACTCCTTCGAATAGTGAGTGAATTTTTATGTCAAGTTTCTCAAATGGCCCCAGAATTTACTTAAGTAGCAAACTAAAACTACATATGTCAAAAACATATGACGGGTTCCTGAAACAAATCTTTTGCTTTTTCTGTGGTCCACATAGTTTTGGAGCTCCTTAGTGTATCCCTTGTTCGAGTGACACCATCACTCTGCTTCCATACTTCCCCTTCTTTCTCTTTCTCCTAGAAGAAGTGCCCACAGAAAGAAACCCACCAGCTCCCTCCCTCTCTCCCTCTCTCTCTCTCTCTCTCTCCGTCGTCATCGCCATCAAGATGCAGAGCCTCTTCCACGGCGTGCGCGAGTACCTTACGCCCGTGCTCACCGAGTCTGCGTTTGAAGAAAAGGGCATTTTGACCCCTGAAGAGTTTGTTCAAGCCGGAGATCTGCTCGTGTACAAATGCCCGACGTGGCGCTGGGAGAGCGGCGATCCGGCGCTGCGCCGCGCGTACTTGCCCGCGGAGAAGCAGTTCCTCGTGACCCGCAATGTGCCGTGTCGGCGCCGCGTCACGGCGCTCGAGCAAAACTACCAGAGCGAGCAGCCCGTCGACGGCGAAGACGAGTGGGTCGCCGCGCAGTCGTACGCACTGCAGGACGGCGCGGGCAGTGGCGCTGCGCGAGGCGTGGATGGAGACGCCATTGACGACATTTCTCTGGACCACATTTCGCTGGACGCGGCGCCGCCCACGACCAGCGGAGGCATTCTCGATGCTATCGTGGACAACTATGCCGGAGACGACGGCACGGCACCCGATCTCAGTCTCTATGAGGAAGACAATCTCGTGGAAGACGACGCGGCGAACACGACGGGGTATCTGGTGGCCAGCGAACCGGACGATGGCGACGACGATGCGATCCTCTACACGCGCACGTACGATCTGTCGATCACGTATGACAAGTACTACCAGACGCCGCGCGTGTGGCTCTTTGGGTACGACGAGAAGAACGTACCGCTCTCGCAAGCGGCCATGTTTGAAGACATTATGCAGGACTATGCGAACCGCACGGTCACAATGGAGTCGCACCCGCACAAGACGGGCTTGCTCCACGCGAGCATCCACCCGTGCCAACACGGCGCCGTAATGAAGCGGATCCTCGCCAACTTGCGTGGTCAGGACGAGACGACCTCGGCAACGAGCCACATCCGGTGCGACCAGTACCTGTTTCTCTTTCTCAAGTTTATCCAATCGGTCGTGCCCACGATCGATTACGACCACACCATCGAGGTCAACGCCAAGAAGTGAGAAAGGCGGCACGGCCGAGTTGTACCCGTGCTGGCATGGCTTGGCGTGGTACGGCAAATGCATATTTCTTATACAGGTTGCTTTTCTCTTGCATGCTTTTTATCACCGTAGAAGGAATGGAAGACGTGCCTGCGCCACGTCTTGGTGTACTTTCTTTTGCTCTTGCTAGAACGCGACAGCCCTGGTCTTGCTCAGCGAGGACGCTGGCGTGGTCAGCGACTTGCTGACACTGAGCATCATCTCGATGCCGCGGAGTTCGCGTACTACATCTTTGACGGCGGCGCCAAATCGCTGGCAGAGCTTGGCCAGCAAGATGGCGACGTTTTTGCGGGCGAGACCGTCGGGTAAATGCTGAAGCGCGTCCACTAGAACCCCGAGCGTTTGCTTGCGTGTCCAGAATGCTTCTTCGCCTTCGGATCGCAGCATTGCGATGAGAACTTTGACGACATTGCCCGTCATCCGTTCGGGACCTGTGGGCGTCTCGCTGGCTGTGCGACGGTAGAGCCGCTGGCCATTGACGAGGAACAGTGTCTCGACCATTGCTGGAAGCGCCTGCTTCGACTGGAGGTACGCGCGAGTGGACTCTTCATACCCGTGAAGCGAAACGCACCAGCCGACGTGGCACCAGATCTGCGCGTGGGTCTGCCACAGATCTGGCGAGGCCTCGGACGTCGTGCTTGCGGCAAACGACGGGAGACTGAGCTGACAGATCTGGTACAGCTTGTCGAGCAAGCGTGGACTGGTCAGCTCGCTGTGAAGCGTCTTTGAAACCGCGTCATCAGGAAGCGAATGGAGGCGGCAGAGAAGGCTGATCACGCGCGAGACGACCAGCATGAGTTCATCAACGTTGCTAGCCGTCAAGTGCGCTAGCACCGCGTGGGAAGCCGTGATCGCGCCTTGCTGGACCAGCTCTCTTCGAGTCAGCGAGTCGGGCTGGAACGAAAAGTTGAGCAGTGCCGCCAGCGCACGTTCCGCACACACTTGGTAGAGGCGGCGCTTCGGAGGTGCGAGCGTGGGCGCGGTGAAATGGGAGACAAGCACTAGCATCGACCGCACGAGTCGTGACCGTAGAGCTGCGCTGGATGCATCCAGCGCACAACGAATAGAGACGCTGGTCGAGATGTTGGTGAGCACACCCAGCAGATTGCTCAGCGTGGCCGTGGAGCGTCGGTGGGATTGGAGACCGCCGGCGATGGACTCGAGACAGGATGGCTCGGAAGCCAGAGCCTTCATGCCGTGCGGGTCATCGCCCGCGATCGTCAAGAGAATGCTCGAGGCTGAGACTGTCGCGTTGGTCAGCGCTTGATCCCCCGCGGCGGACAAATCTGAATTGATCGGAGAAGCGACGAATTCTAACACGCCTCGAACGGCTGCTGGCGAGGAGATGACGTGCTTTTTCCACGACTTGGACTCGACGGCTTCTTCGACGAGTCGAAGGAGTTTCTCTTGCAGACGAGCGGGCAATGCACTGAGCCTGAAGCCACTGGAGCTACACAAGAGCGCTGTGATCGCGGTGCGGAAGGCAGCGTCTTGGTACAGGACGATTTGGTTGCGAGGGGAGTCTGTCACGCACGCGGCCACCGTTCCGACCATGGCAGTTAGCGTCTGCTCTTCCTCTTCGCCACGCACCGCGACCGACGTGATGTCGTGCAGTTTCTCTCGCTTCACCCACTTCTCAACCAGTGGTACCAGTGCCGACGGTGTGAGGACACGCAAGAGACGCTGCGTGAGAGTGCGCAGTGCTCCAGACGTTCGCATGAGATCGCGCGCGTCAGGATTGCGTTCAAGACACGGCACGAGCAGCTCGTACCCCACCCACGCGTCATCCACACCACTACTATCAGCAGGCGAACTGGTGTCCTTGTGCTTCTCCTGCACGTCTATCTTGTTCAGCAGTTCCGAAAGGGAGCGCAGTTCGACGGCAGCTTCAGTGTCGTCCATCGTCGTGTTGCTCAGCTTGGCGTGGAGCTGGCGTTGAGTGATGGAGTCTTCGTAGTCGCCGACCACGATCGAGTGCTGCTCGACGACGTCTTCATTCTCTGGGTCCAACTGCAAAGCCTTTTCCATATCGCGAGCCGCTTGTTCCCATCGCTTCTGGCGGTGCCACACCGCCGCACGCCGCGAGAGTGCCTTGACATGGGTTGGATCCACATACAATGCCCGTGTACTAAACTCGACCGAGTCGTCCAGCGCGTCGAGCCTCAAAAAGCTCTGCGCCATGTTGGTCAGCACGGCCAGATTGAACGGTGCCAACTCCAGGGCCTTCCGGTACTGCGCGATGGCCTGTTCGTACTCGCGCCGCTTGTAATGGCGATTCCCAATCGTCTTGAACTCTGAAGAGAGAGAAAGCGTGAGGCTCACAACTACACATCCTCCGCCGAAACAATACACTCACTGTCTGCTTCGCGTTCCCGGCCCCGCTGTGACTGCTGCCGCTTCACGAGGTCGTCTCGAAACTGCTGGCAAAAGTCGGGATTGTTCTTCTCAAACTCGGCGTTGCGGACTTTCTCAAGCGCAGCTTCGCGCGCTGCCTTCTCCTCCAGCGTCGCCGGGTCTTCCGGCACCCAGTTGTTCCATACGGAATAGTCGTTCGCGTCGCGGGCTTTGTACGCGGCCAGGACACGGTTGGCCCACTGCGTCGCCTCGCTTGTCGTGTCGTGGGTTCCATGAATTGCATTCTCTCGGTCCGCTTCCTCTCCATCGCCCTCGCCACGCTCGATCGAGAAACGCAACTTGGCCCGTTTCCACCACTGCTCGCGTTCGTCGGCCTTTTCTTGTTGCTGCTTTTCGTGAGCCTTGCGGCGACGCTCTGCCTCTTTCCGAGCGCGTTCGTCGGCCTCTCGCGCTTCCTGCGCCGGCGATTTGTAGCCCGGGATCGTGCATGTTTCCGGATCAAACGTGCCGTTCTTGATCTGCTCCATGGCCTCGGAGACCTAGATACATCGAATCAAATAGAATGATTGTCAGAGCATGGACCGTGTGGAGTGAATCGAGAGTGAAGAACCGTACGAGGTCCATGCGGTTCGCAAAGTCCTCGATCTCCTTGTTGGAGATGCCCGTGCGGCGCTCCATGTCCAGCAGCGCCATTGGATCCATCGCGTTTGGTCTGAGCTGTGGTCTCGCAAGTTTTTTGGAAAGTGAGACCGTGACCTTTTGTATCTCCGTTCATACTATGACCTTTCAGGATCGCATACAATTTATTGGCTTGCCCGTGGTTGCCGGTCCCAATAATTGGCGATGTTAACCACAAAGCTCCACTCAGTGAGTGAGCGGGCTTCCGTGCTCCTGTCAACCGACTGTGTCCCATACTGACGCAGCAACTCGACCATTCTCGGACCTCGCACAGACCGCTCCGTCTTTTTGGTTCAGTATGCTTCTGCCGTCGTTGTCGAAGTGATTTGGATCGGCACCTCGAGACAGTAGCAGTTCCACGACGGGATCAATGCCCATTATTGCCGCGATGGCTAATGCAGTCCATCCAACTGTATCAGTCAACTTGAGATCGGCTCCACTGTCGAGAACAACCGTCACGATCGAGACATTGTCGCTGGCCACTGCAAACATGAGCGGCGTACAGTCGCGCTCGGCAGGCAGGCGCGCGTCCACGTCCAGATACCAATCCGACACAAAGCTTGCGAGCGCGTCCGCGTCGCGAGACGCGAGGATGTGATGCCACGCGAACATGCGCGGGTCGGCGCCGGCCTCAACCAAGGCACGGAGATACGCCGGGTGCAAGCTTCCCAGCCTGGTACTCGAATTCATATCACTTACTCCATAGAGATACGCGCCATGTTCCACGAACGCGGTTGACATCGTCGTTGCCCAAGTCGCCAGCGCCGTGCAAGCTCTCGATGGTACATCCATGGGAGAGGAGTACGTTGGCCATGTTAGCGCCTTCCAAAGCAACTTTGCTCGCAGCCCACGCGCGAGCAATGCAATCGAGAAGCGACTGGTACTCTTCATCTGTAAGCCCTTCGCGAAAGATCGACGAGGACAACAGCAGCTCGAGTGCATCGACGTGCCCACGCTTGGCAACGGTGAGCGCGACCACAGAGAGCATCCACCTCGTCGTCAGCGGCGTCTCGTGGAGCAGCAGATTGCCACCGCCACGCAAGAGCCAGGTTGCCATGTCCATTGCACCGTCCGGGGTGACGAACGGGCCTAGAACGATGCACCCATCGCTGGTGAGAAACCACACGTCACCGCAGTCAGCGCGAGAGAGCTGCTGGGCTAGTGCATCGGAAGCGGCCTTGTCGAGACAC
This sequence comes from Pythium phragmiticola, assembly GCA_023335935.1. NCBI lineage: Eukaryota > Oomycota > Peronosporomycetes > Pythiales > Pythiaceae > Pythium > Pythium phragmiticola. Next base: position 1,773 of record JAADWA010000378.1, on the reverse strand, counting down.
GCGCGCACACGATTCTCGCGCGGTTGAGAAGCAAGCCACGACTCCACACGGTGTCGAACATCCAGCACCTGCGGTTGTGCGCAGAACTGACCCACGCGCGTGATATCGCCGCGGCGCATCGAGATCGCGTCCGCCCATCGGTTCGCCTTGTTGGCCTAGGCTTCTGATTGGCTGAAAGATCTCCGTCTCACTTCAAGTCTCAGATATTTCTGATGCAGTCACATCGATGTCACTCTCAGTTCACAAGAATGACACCTGTGAACCCAATGGGTTCAACCCATGCGTCAGCTATCATCACATTTGATTGGCTAGAATAACTTGGTGTATCAGACTCTTTTGATCTGAGACGAAAGGATCAGACACTTGACAGAAATGATCGAAACGGAGAGCTTTGAGGGAGCCGTCCGGCGCGGCGACGCGGCGGCCGCGGCCGCATTCCTCGTGAAGAAGCAGATGGCGCAGCATGTTGACGAAGTAGAAGCGAGTATCGCAGCGGTGGGCCACGCGGCGTTCTTGCCGTCTGGCGCACGATTCCGTCTCCAGCAGCAGTTGCAAGAGGAGCCGTGCGCATGGTTCTATTGCAGAGACAATGCCAACGCGTACGTCTTTTTCAACACCAAGACGCGTCTCCAGATTGATTTGGTCGCATGGATGTACGGCGGAGTCCAGTGTGGGGCGGCGGTCGTTCCAGAGATACCTCACACACTGGCATTTCTGTTCTATGGACTGCTGCTCGCCGCCGTCAAGGTCAACGACGCCGACACCATTGAGTTGCTGCTCACGTCCCCAACATTCTGCGAGGTTTTCAATGACGTCGAGAGACGGGTCGTCTTGGAAGACGCTATGGGGCGTATTGGTGGATTCGGCGCTGAGACCACCATCTCTGTACTCGTAGCCCATGGAGCTGACATCCACGCAGACGATACGCTTCCCATCTACGGAGCACGCGAGCTCGCGTCGGTATCACTGCTGCGGCATCTCGCTGACGAAGGGGCATGCTTTGTCAGCTTACAGCGCGTGCTACATCGCATGCTAGTGGATGTCGAGACGCTCCACGAACTGCTTCACTTGGGCATTGACGTACGTGACGACGTTGTCGTAGATCTACGTGGAACGGCGAGTGCCGGATCATCGAGCAGACTGGAGATCGTGGAGGTGCTGCTTGCTGATGGCATGGTTGATGTGGACGCTCAAGACACACGAGGACGGTTTGCTCACAGCGGTACGTCGCTCATGCGCACCGTGCGTGGCCTGCTCAGCGTACGTGAGGACGGCATCGACGATACGCTTGGGTTCGCCCAGTTACTATTGCGTTTTGGTGCCGACGCCCGCATTCCCGATCGCCGGGGGTTCTCTGCCGTTGACTATGTCGCGATGGCTGTCAACAACACGCTCTACAAGGAACTATGTGGGCTGCTGGGAGTGGTGTGAGATACTGGCGGGAGGTCGAGTAGAACTACCAGGAACATAGAGCCAGGGTTTAGCGCTACTAAACACTACTGCGGTGGTGATGAGGAAGACCAATCGTTTATTGCAGAGGTGCTCGCGCTGCCGGCCAACCCACAGATCACAGGAGAAGAACTAAAGTAAGTGGAACGTATAGTGTCTCTACGAATTATTGAGCTTTCTGAGAGTTGACGTAAGTTTGGCTCCATCTTATGCACGGTCAGAATCCGAGCCACCTCCGACCACGACAGGAGAAGCTCAGGCCCGCTCGACCTTGGCCAACAGCTCGTGCTTCATCGCCAGCACAATCGCGCTGACGTGGCTGCC